>PVKE010004566.1:0-63913 GCA_004027555.1 Craseonycteris thonglongyai | reverse complement strand
CCATCAGCATCTTTTGTTTGGATTATAGCAATGGCCTCCTTGCTGGCCTGTGGTCTTGTTGTATCTACTATCCACTCCCTCCCCATAATACTTTATCCACATGAAACCTAGATTGATCCCTTAGAGATATAAATCAGATCACGTCACTTTTCTAGTCAGTCACTTTCTTGCTCCAAACATCCACATTAAGATGTAGGCTAAGCTGATGTAACAGAAACCAAGAATACAATGACTCAAGCAAAGCGAGAGTGAGGTGGTTCAGGGCAGGTAGGTGGCCAAGCTACATATAGTCTTGCGGGGACCCCTATTTCTGCTCTCTCATAGCTCAACCTATCACAGGGTGTTGCCCTCCTTTTCCAAACTCAGAGCTGGCTCTGTAGCTGTATCCAAGTTCTAGTCACTGGGATGGGGAAAAGGAAGAGAGGACAGTAATGCCCAATCATTTTAAGAACAAGGCCCAGAAGTTGGATACATTACTTTGATGAGTGTACTTACCTCTCATTGATAAGAACTGAATCACATATTTATGCAGACAGCTGGAAAATGTACTTTCAAACTGGCTGGCATTTGCTGGCTACAATTGAAGCATCCCAGGTTTAAAAACAAAGGGAGAACGGGTATGGGGCCATCCAGCAGTCTCCTCTATACCTCTAACAGTTGCCTATACTCGCGGAATGAAATCCAAATCTTTTGCCACGGCCTCTGAGGTGGCCTGGCACTGATTTCTCTCTCCTGTCACTCTACCCCTTTGTTCACTCGGCTGTGTCAGGACCTCACTTCTTTCTGCTCCTGGAACATGCCAAGCATGCCTGTGCCCTGGGGTATTTACATTGCTGTTCCTTCTGCCTAAAAAGCTCTGAAGTCAGATCTTCCCAGGTCTGAATGTTGCTCATTCTTTGGGTGTCAGCTCAAATATGACCTCTTTCCAGAAGCCTTCATCACTTACTCTATCTCAACTGTCCAGGGTCCCAGCGGCCTACCTTTTCCCAATCACTGTTCATCATCATTCTCTGCTTTGGTATCATTTTTTTTTTACCTCTCTGAATTTACCTTATCTCTTTGCTTTCTTGTTTGCTTACTTATCATCTGTCTCACCCTACATTATACCCTAGAATTTGAGCATTTGGAGAGCAGGGACCTTGTGTTTCCTCCTTATAACCAGACCAGCACAGAGGATGGTTCCTGGCACATGGTATAGACGCAAACATTTGCTGAGCGAATCAGTGCTCAGCCTCGTATCTGGTACCGGCGTTCCTAAATAGAAGTACTTCTCTTAAATTTGGGGAATAGGCTAATGCCCTGTCATCTGCCTCCTGAGGTTGTCCCATCTGGTTAGAGACACGGCCTTTCTGTGATGGCTCCTGGCTTCCTACTCCATGGAAGCTCAATGTCATTTGTTCTATAATCTCATCTCCCACTGTGCCAATACAATCTGTTTTCCATTTCTTTTTTTAATGACATTTTTTTAAAAGATTTGTTTTTATTGTTTTTTGACAAGAGAGAAGGACAGACAGAGACAGACAGAGAGAAGGGGGAGGGCCCAGAGCAGTCTCCATAGTTGACAGCATTAGTTTTCCGTATAGTTTCACTCCACAGGTGGGCGCGGGGCTGCGCAGGGCAGGAACTGGGCCGGGAGCCTCCCAATAGGCCCCAGCAAGAAGGAAACTGGGCATACACCCCAGTTCAGCATATGGGTCCACATGGGCCCGGGCCGATGCCGGGATTGGATCCTTGGGCTCTGGGGCTGCAAAGCGAGCTCTCAACCCGCTGAGCCATCCCAGCTTCCCCCATTTTCTGTTTCTATTTATTTATTTATTTATTTATTTTGACAGAGGAGAGAGAGAGAGAGAGAGATACAGAGACAGAGAGAGAACTGAACTAGGGGAGCTCCCAGTTCAGCATATGGTTCCGCATGGGCCGGGGCCGGTATTCGACCCTCGGTCCCCGGCGCTGCAAAGTGAGCGCCTAACCCACTGAGCCATCCCGGCTTCCCCCATTTTCTGTTTCTAAAATGGGTATAAAACCAGCTTGCTATTTACATCCCCGAAGACTTGGAAAACGAATGAATTACCTGAAATAAGAAAAAATTTGTTATAGCTTATTTAATCATGTGCAGGATGACGTTCCATCCAACTTCAATTAATGGATCTTCCAAATGATGCCCTCTCCCCCCCACCCCCAACCCTTCCCCAGCCCCTCCCCTGTGCACTTGGGGGAAGATGAGGATATGTATTTATAACCGGCAAAGCTGAGCATTAGAATTCCCAGTGAGTTGCACAGGATGATAACCCAGCCCAATAATAATAATCCTAAATGTTATTTATCTGTGGTTTTCCTGCCAGAGTCATCTAGGTGGCTCCCAAAAGGACTGTGCAGGAAAAATTCCACTGTCAGCATGTGCCAAAAGTCTTAATAAGGAAGGTTCAGAGGGTTTTAATTAAAAAGAGCTCATTTGGTGGCCTTTCTCCAGTCAGAATAAAGCCTGTTCCAGAGAAGTGTGCTGCAGTCATCAAGCCTGGGCCAGAGTCATCGTTCCAGAACATCCCCTGAGGCCCACGTATCTGAGTAAGGCAAACCCCTATGCCCACCCTGAGACAGGTCTCCACCCCGAATGGAATTCCACCATCACCCTGCTAAACCGTGTCAGCTCCTGAGAGGCAGGGGAGTGAAGACCCTGAAGACTGGGGAGAGCCGTGCATGGGAAGTTCCTTTTCAAACAGTGCTTAATGCAGTATTAAGCAAAGACGATTTCTTTGCATCATGGATAAGTGTGGCTGTCAGTATAACTGTCACGACTGAGTGAATTGGAACATCTGAAAGAGCATTTTTAAAACCCAGTAATCATTTTTATCCATTACTTTACAAATACGTTCCTACTTACTGATTCCTATGGGAATAAAAATGTCATAAAGGAAGAAAAAAAACAGCTCTTCTGGAGAGTGAGCATCCCAGAACACCCAGGAGAGAGATGCAAGTTTCCACCTCGACCTTAGATTTGCAGTCTGATGTCTGAGGGGGTTGGGTCTCAGCAGCAAGACATGGCAGGTACTTTTCAGCCAGTCCTTGAAGGGTAGCCTGACCACTGAGTCAGAAGAGGAATCTTATATGTTACCTATCAGTTCTGGTGGATAAGACCACTGGCATTTGCAGATTCTGCATGTTAAGCTGTTGACCCAGTGGCTGGCATAGTTCCAGGGAGTCCTTTTCTGCTTAGAGAAAACAGCTCTGATTGGCAATCGTAGCTAATGAATTCTTACTTGGGGGCAAACATTGACTTCACCTTTGAGCCCCCAGGAGCCTTAGGAAAGCACAGGCCACTCTGAGCTGTTTGAGGAATTTCACCTAAGAGCTGAGGATTTGGGTAAGATCTTGTCGGCAGGAGGTGTGAGGTCAGCATCCTACAGGCAGGGGACTTCACAGGTGTTGGGGTCTAGCCACCTGCCCCTTAAGCAGGTAAATGCCTGAACCAGCTGCTAATCTGCTTAGAGGAATTTCTAGCATGGAGAGTTCATGGGACCTTACAGAGCACTTGATGTTAGAGTCCGGACGTGTGACCATCTCCTCTCCTTTTACAGAGGAGGAGGCAAGGATTAGGCTGGTGCCAAGGTCACCGAGCTCTTTCACAGCTCACGTGCTTCCTGGACAGGAAATTTCAAGGACCAGCTTTGGTGACGTGATGGATAAATATAGCCCAACATTTTGTCATGAAAGTGATTAGAAGCGCTGAAAGCCAGGAGCAGGTGCAGCTCCACAAGAAGCGTGGTAAGAACGTCCCCACACACCTGCTGTGGAATGCAAGGGCAGGAGCATCCCTCAGCTCCCACAGTGAGCACCTGCCACAGGACCCATGCCCTCCTGACCACCGAGTCTTGGCATGGACTTCCACCCAATTGAAGGGAAGACTGCCGCCCCCACAGGAAATGAAAAGGACGCCAGTTGTAGATTACAGGCTGCTCAGCAAGGACAGAAGTGCTGCTATTCCAGTATCACCACAGCCACGCATTGTGAAAACAGAAAAGGGAAAATAAAGAGGCAGAGGTGAGGGCATGAAAATCTGCCTCCAGCACAGCCATGGGGGCAATACCCAGAGAGGCTTGCTCAGAACTTTAGCCTTTGTCACTTGGGAAGCTTATAGCCCTTCATTTCTGAGGGTTTTATATCATGCCTGTGTATATTTCTGGTTAAGTGAGCAAGCATTTCCTGGGGATCAGTTCTGTCTGAGGCATGAGGCTAGACCAATAAATAAGACACAGTTCCAACCCGGGGAATCTCAGTGTCCACTGGAGGAAGCCGAAACCAACGAGACAATGCTGAGTGAACTGTCATGGGAGTAGGTTTGAGGTGCTATGGAGTAACAGTGGGGAGGGAGTTCCTACGGCCAACTGTAGGAATTGAGTAGCACTTTAAAGAGAAGGTGACATTTGTACTGCATCTTCTACTTCTTAGGGACAAAGAATGGAGCTCTTGTGTTCTAAGCCCGGGGTTGGAGGGCAACCATTTTCTATAAAGGATAGTAAATAGTTCAGGCTTTGAGGGGCTGTATAATCTCTTTCTCAATGACTCAACTCCGCTGCACAGGGCGATAGCAGCTGGAGGCAATACATAAATGAGTGGGTGTGGCTCATTTCCAATAAAACTTTATTTACAAAAACAGACATCAGGTCAGATTGATCAAAGGCCCTGTTCTAACCCTTTGATAAACAGAAAGTCATTTCATGCCTACAGCTACCCTCTGTGGTAGGTACAGATGACAGAATTTAGGCAACTTGCCCAGAGTACTAGAGCCCATAAGGGGTGGAAGCACCATTTGAACTCAGGCCATCTGTCTTTAGTGTCAAAGCCCTTAACCACTCATGCTTCATTTATCTTTAAGATACGCTTGCAAATCACCATCACATCCTTTCCCCTTCCTTCCTTCTCTCTCTTTCCCTTATTCCTGCGTCTTTTGTCCTGAATATTTTATTTGGCATATCCGTAATATGCTCAGCATAACACCAGGCACTTTGGAGAACACATCAAAAGACACTAACTCTGAAACCCTGTGTTCCATTGGTTTATATGTCCACTGAGGAAACAGGACATTTACAAAAGCAGGCTAAGACTTCCCACTCTGGAGTGCTTGTCTCAAGTGGAGTGAGTCCATCTGTGTAACACTGCTTGCCTCTACCCACCCAGCCCTCCCAAGAGAGAAGGAAGAATGTATTATTTCTAATTGGAGAGCCATAAAGAAGAATCTGGGCACACAGAGCCAAGCTCCTTTTCTCTCTTCTTCCCCTTGGGAGCCAGACTGCCCACACGAGCTTTGCTCTGCTCCTCTGTGATATGAATTGTGTGAGGGCATGCTCTGGACCTTCCCTGTGTTGCCTGGGATGGGACTGGGCTAGGCTGTGAATTCTGCTCAGTTAACATCAAATTGATGAGCAGTGAAAGTGCTGTTTGGGTCTTCATACGCCTTTTCTTTCTGTCTGATTTCTCAATTAGTTTGTAACTTGCTGGGCATGCAAGGTGTTATTAATTGGGTCGGTGGCATCCCCCAATAGACAATGCAAGGCAAGAGAAGCACTGTCTGCTTCACCTTCCCTTTAAAAAAAGGACTGAGATTTCTGGTGCTGTAGACAGTCTAGAGGAGGCTTAGGGAGAGGTCAGAGGAGTGCACACCTTCACAGAGGTGACGGCAAGACTTCAGGGATAAAGACGATTTTGACAAAGTTTTTTCCACACATTGGTTGCCACTTGGAATCAGGACCTTGGGGCTCCTGCACTTTGAAATGTTTTCCCCTAGGGCCTTTTGTGTGGGAAGAAGGAAGTCTGACCCAGAATCCTTATGTGGGACACAAAGGATAATTGAACATGTCTAGGACATTCATTGAATCATAGGAACTTAGAATTAGAAGGAAGTATAGAGATAATTGAATCCAATCCTACAGCAGCTAAACCCAAATACAGGCTGCCTTAGAATTACCTGGGGAATTAAGAAAATATAAATGTTCAGTTGCCAAACCCTAGAGAGTCTGATTCAGTAGTTCTGAGGCGGGAGTAGGAATGAGGGTAGTATTGTAACAAGATTCCTTGGTGAGAAGGCAGTGAGGTTTGGTGCCTCTGACCCAACATTCATTTCAACACTGCCAGTGATGGGAGCTTACCACCTCTCAAGACAGCCATTCTTGATCTTGCATTTGAATGCGGTACCCAGTAAGTTCTATTGCCTGGATCTGACCAAAGTCCCTTTCAAGTGCTGGGATCATGGAGTAACCAGCAAGGAGAAAGCATCTAGCTGTACCACCTGGCAGAGACACACTCATCTTACTTACCCAACAATGACTCTTAGTTCTTGACCTTACATCAGATACTCTGGTCATGTCTGCACTTTTGCATCTGCATTCAGCTCTGGTAACTCTAGACTCACATTGGAGCTGACCACTAACTTCCAGGCTTCTGACTCAATACCAGCTACCTTGACATCTCTGACTTCTTATTTCCTCCTTTCTTTTTCTCTCCTCTCTTATCTTCTCCTCTTCACTCTTACTGAGGTATAAGTGATAGACAGTAAACTTCACATAAGTAAAGTGTACAATTTGATGAATCTTGACATATGTCTATGCCTATGAAACCATTCCCATGTTGAAGATAATGAGCATGTATCTATCACTACCAAATGTTTCCTCATGCCCCTTAGCCATCCCTCTCTCCCATCTCCTGTCTCCACGTGACTACTGAGCTTTCCACATGACTGTTTTCTGACCAGGAGTTCTCACCTGGTCTTGTCCAGGCTGCTCACTTTCCTGAAACTGACTGCATCTACTCACTCATGCTTGAGGGTCCAGCCTCAGACTTCCTCCTGGTCCCACACCCTTGCTTAGCTCCTCAGCTGGAGTTTGACCAACCTCAGCCTTGTCCTCTGGATGCATTTAACTTACCCTCTCCATGACAATTCTTTAGTGAGTACTTCACTTTTGGTGGCTAATATAAAGTTACCAATTATAGAATAGCTATTCTGCACCAGGAATTGAATTATATAACAATAATTCTTATTAATTTCACTCTGTAACCCTCACACAAGCTGTATGAAGAAGGCCCTCATTTCTCCATGTGGCCTATGATGGGCTGTCATGACTACCTTAGACCAATGCCTTGCTGAAATCGAGATTTGTCTGTAAATTCTTCTGTGATAACAATGAGAAGTCCTAGCCACAACAGATTATTTTCTTCTGCAGTGTACTAATTCCCTCATTAGAAACTTCCCTGGTGCAGTGTACTGTACCTAAGATAAAATAAAGGCTTCTTAGATTCCGATTCACTCACAATACACTATTATTCTGCATTGATCTTGTTTCCAGTAGACAAGTAACTTTAGATATTTCACAGGCAGTCTGTATTTCCAATAAATATTGCTTGACTGCTGTAATAGCCTCTTGACGTGGCTGATTTCCAAGCTGATCAGAAAGACAGCTCTGTTTGCCTTGGCAGGGGCTGGGAAAGGCAGGAGAGCTCCTTTTAATCCTGCAAGGATGGCGTGTGAAGCAAATTCTCTCATTCAAAATTTATTTACGTCGGCCTTGAATCTGTGAAACATTTGATATGATGTCAGTATTTTCTTCTCATGAAGGGGAATTTTCCTGGGCAACATGTAACCAGAACATTGCAGAACTACTAGAATTTATTTTTTTTTTAAATACCGGTGAAGATGTTATTTAAACTATACTCTGCCACCTGATGTAAAACAATACAAATTAGATTTACTTTTAAGCGTTGGAAAATATTAACAATGACATTGGTGGGAGCCCCCACAGGGTCGATGCTGCAGGACTTCAATGATTACAAACAGCAAAACACATTTCTCTCTTTTTTTTTAAAATATTTTTATTTATTTTTGACAGAGAGAGAGAGAGAGAAAGAGAGAGAGAGAGAGAGAGATACAGAGACAGAGAGAGAACTGAACTGGGGGAGCTCCCCATTTCAGCACATGGGTCCGCACGGGCCGGGACTTGATCCCCGGTCCCCGGTGCTGCAAAGTGAGCGCTTAACCCACTGAGCCATCCCAGCTTCCCCAAAACACATTTCTTTCAAGATACATGAAGCTAGGTTGTTCAGGGTCATGGACGTAAACCATAAGGGACTCTAGTGTCACTTCATTGTTGGGCCCCCCACAGCCATCCCACTCATTGAGATGTAAAATGAGGAGTCTGTGGTCTAGCACCCAGGCATCCCCATTATGCCCTCTGCATATCAGCCTCTGGGTCTGCTTTGTCTTTGGGGAGTCACCTCTTCCTTGTCAGTGGTATGTGTAAATTTGGCTTTCCATACTTTTTTCACATAAAGCTCCTTTTTCTACTCATTCACGAAGTCAATAAATATTTATTGAGCATGTACTATATTTTAGATGCTCGCTATGCAACAGTAAACCAGATAGGGAAAAAAAATCATGAGATTATATTCTAGTAAGAAGACAGACAGTAAACAAAATAAATCAGTAAATATAAACATGTAGTATACGGTGATAAGTGCTGAGATGAAAGAAAAATAAAGGGCAGGGGATAGGAAGAGGTGTGTACATGTGTGTATGTGTGTGCATGTGTGCATGTTGGCAGCGAGCTTACCGTTTTAAGAAATGAGTTTCATAGACCACAGTGTTCAAAACTAAAGCTTATGTGCTTTTGCTTCATTGATGTAAAAATTCTAGGGAAGCAAGAGCAGGGGACAGGAGTTGTGAGGCAGGAAAGGCATGACAATCAAGGCAAGGATGTGTTTAACGGAAGTCACTGCTTGGTATTAGGTGCAACTGATCACTGCGTCTCACAGGACTGACTTCCTAGGTTTTTCTACGTATCCTGTAAATGTCTTAATCTTGAGCAATCTTCTAATTTTATGAATTATTATTTTGTTCTTACTCTTCCTATTTTCCTAGGAGATCCCCCTGTGGCTTGCAGCTCCTCACTCCCTCTTATTGCCCCGGAGTTCTATACCGCCCTTGCCTTATCGTGCAGGTATCTTTCATTTTGGCAGATAACGGTTTCCAGCTGTGATTGAAATATGGCGCCAATGATTTCGGCCTGACACAGAAGACGGTCTTCCTGCAGGACAGATGGCATCTCCGGCATTACTCAGACTGGCCATCGAAGCCCATTGGCTTTGGATGTGTGCCCGAGGTCAACAGTCAAACCAACTTGTCAGTGGGCCCCAGGCCAACTTGACAGATGGGGGAGGATGAAGACAGGCAGAAGATCACATGAGCCCTAAAGGGAGAGCGTGCGCAGGGAGAGAGTAGAGCAGTTTACAATCTTTCCAAAGAGCCCCTGGTATTTAAACACAGAAATGATGGCTTATGAAGGGAGGGAGGCATTTGAAGAGCGGTTTCTATACATCCCCAGTCAAAAGCCTCCAGGCATGAAATCAAGTGAGAGAATTAGGAATCTCAGCCTTTATCTGAATTGACCAAAACGGCTCCTTTGGGACAGAAAACTGGGACTTTGCGTCGTCTAATCATTTTCTCTCTCCCAGCAGATCCTGAAGGTGGAGTGAGCTGTGCCAGTCTGTGTGGTCCTGGGTCACATGAACACTGGAGGGATGGCCCTGGTGGCTGGAGGGGCAGAAGCGGGGTGGTGAGGAAGCCCAGACCTGCAGAAGAAATAGGCTTTCGGGATTTTCTCTCTTCTTCTTTTACGACATTGTCCTCCTCTCACTTTTTCCTGCAAAGCATTTGTGACATAAACGTCCTGTCTCTTGTACAGATGACAAGGTGGAGTCATGTCTATCTGTGGCAGTTGGCTGGCAAGTGTCATGGGGCCCTTGTGGGGACAGAGCTGAAATAATAAAGAACATCATGTGATGGTCTGTGGAGCTTCATTGATTTTTGATCCATAGGCAACATGCTTCCCTGACTAGGAAAGGTGGAAATGGCTTCCGACGCGTGCATTTGGGGACACATGAGTGAATTTCTAGGAATAGCTGAAGGCCATCTAACTAGGCAGGGTAGCTAGATGTATGGTAGATGGAGAAGGAAGGGGAAGGGACGCTGCGGGGATAGATGAGCTGGAGTAAAACTGTGCGGATGGCAAAAGAAACGCACCCTGACTGGCATGTGCTTGTCCTCATTCCTGGTGACTGAAAAGGTGAACAAGAGGCAGAGCTCAGTGCACGATGGCTGAGCTTTTCAGACTCTGTTCCACGAGAGGCTGCCTATCGGAGTTTGAAAGATCCCACTTCCTCCCGAGGAGTCTTAGGAGTGTGCAACATTCAGTGGGATCACCAAAGATCCATCGAACAGACCAGTCGGGAAGTAGATGGGTCCCAGCAGCACAGGTGTGCCCTAGCTGGCTGTCACCTTTATAGACGTGTGTACGAGTAGATCCAAAGGCGCTTATGCCACCCTCAGTACTGCTCTCATAGCCTTGGTTGTTTACCTCTGTTCAGAACTTACTGAACACACCTTACTGCTTCCTAGACATTATCCTCAGCACTTTACAAATGAGACACATTCAGTTCTCATGGCAACCTTACGACATAAGCACTCTTATCATTCATGTTTTACAGATGAGAGATTAAGGAACTTCTGCAAGGTCACACAGCTGGTGGGATGCAGATTAGGATTCGAACCCTGGCTCCAGCGTCCATACTCTCAACTATTCAGCTGTGTGTTATACCCCGTACCTACAGCTAATTAGCAATGGGCAAGTCTTTAGGCCTTTCTGCCCCATGAGATGGGGAACTACCAATGGACAAAGACCCTGTCAGGTCTACCTTTGTTTTCCCTCAGCAAGGAACACCGTGTCTGGGACTGAGTTGGCACTTGGTGAATGCATTTTTAAACAACAACTCTTGGTGCCCACGCCATGCCATTACTTCCGCCATGGCACAAAACCACGAAGAGCTTTTCACTGTGATTTCATGCCCCGGCCACCACTCAAACTGGTAGCCACACTGCTCCTAGGGCTGTGCCCTTGGCTCTTCCTGAATATTTATTATTACAGGAAGCAGCGTGGGATGAACAGCCGGCTGCCAACTAGGGAAGACCAACCTCTCAGGTCTGTTCATTCTGGCCACAGATTGTCACCCAGGCCACAAAGCAGAGCTTCTGAAAGGGCCTCCTCCCTCAAGACTTCTGTCCTCTGCCCCAGGAAGTTGCTTAGCAACCTCGCTTCTTCCCTCCCCGCTTCACATGGAGCGCCGTTCTTATTTTCATCGCCCCAACACCAAGCCCCCAAACTCTCTTCCGTGCTGCTCCCCCCTCCCCTTTGCTTCTCTCTGCCTCATTATCCCGTCACCAAAATGTACACGGACTCCATCTTCAAACCAAACTCAGCCTGACCCAGAAAGCACCCCTCATTTTCTCAGCCTTTCTATCTCTGTGCAAGTCTTTATAACGTTCTTTTAACATTAACTTCAAGATCAAACCAAAGGAAGAGGCAGAAAAATCAAACCCAAATGAAAAAAGTACGGACTGGAATTTCCTAAGAGGTTTATTCAAGCTTCAAATAACTTTTTTCCTCCACCATGTACTTATCATGTCTCATACTATCACGTGTGTCATCTGATCTGATAGGACATACAGACGGGGTGGGATATAATATATGAACGTAACACATTGCCCTTATTGTAGCACCGTAAGATATTTTTCCTCTGTTGTCTCATTCAGGGCCTAGGAGAAAACTCCCAACTCTCTCAAAGGCCATCAGCAACAGTGGCATGCTGGTTGCTGGGGCCATTTGCTACCATCTTGCCTGCTGTTGGCTAAGGGCACAGCCATGGGAGACAGGAAACAGATGCCATGTTTCCAACCCTACTTCCTCTATAGAGAAAGGCAGGTTCCCTGGAAAATAGAGGGAGCGTCATCCCTTCTTAGCATTGGGCATTGACTTGCCCAGCCCTGAGTTTCTATAAGCTCATGTGGGTCTCCCAGTTCCTGACACTAGACTATTTCATTTATGGCTCAGAGGGAAATGCAGCCTCTTCGCACAGTCCTGCGGTCAAGAGGAGGAATCATGCAGAAGATGAGCAAGAACACACGACCGGGTGGCCTCTGCCTGCTAGACTAGGTTGACCAGATGTCCTGTTTTTAAACAGGACAGAAAACAATACTGTCCCATTTCAAATGGTGGGTACGGTCAACCTAGTCTCAGGGGGCTAAACTCAAGCAGGCTGACCATACGTACCATTTGAAACAGGACAGTATCGTTGTCTTCTGTCCCACTTCAAATGGTACATCTGGTCAGCCCATCACACAACCAGCAACCCCCCAGATGGTAAATTGCTAGCAGAATAACTGGCAGAAGTCAAAAGAACAAAAATACTGTTCTGGTCCCCAATGCTGCCTAATATTTAGAACAATCCTTGAACACAGAGTTATTTTCAACCCCATGAGGCTTCACAAGGACCTCTGCGAATTGGTCAGAGCTGCCTGGAAGAAGGTGTAAAGTACCGCCTTGTTAAAACGCAGGGGATTTCCGACTCCTTCGGATCGCCTTGGACAGCTGTTTAGGCTGCACAGCACCCAGCCTGCATAACAGCTCATTGGTATTCAGTTATAGGGAGTGTCCTTTACTCCTCCACTCTTATCCTCCCGTTTTTTTTCTGTCCTGCATTATCTGTTCTGCCTACAGGAGTAGTCATTTTTTATAACTGCATTTGCATCATATTGTGCTTTAAAATCAGTTCAGGAAGATGCCAGTCTGTATCTCTTTTTTTTGTATGGAGAGCTGGTTTTCCGGTCAAGGGAGATGGAAGCCCAGGTACCAGCAGGTCCAAGCCCAGCCTCCTTTTCCCTGGCTGAATCCAAACTCCTGAATTCTCTTTCTTCTTTGGGTGCACGGCTGTGGGTCTAAATCTGGTTCTGACAGCCGAAGTGTAGGAGTGGGCAGGTGGGAGATGCAGGATCCCAGGCCCAAGGAGTTCCACACGATTTCATAATAAGTCTATATCTAAACTCCCATGGTAGTTTCACTAGACTAGTTATTTCTTTTTTATCTCTTAGACTCAGAAGACTGGGTTCTGTGAAAATTACTGCCACAATCACAGGCAGGAGCACTAGAGGACACAGACATGGCAGGCAGGTGAGAGAGCACACAAATTCATGCCATCAAAATAATTCCTCTCTACAGTCTTTCATTCCTGCAGAATTTCTTTCAGGGTGTTACACACTGAGCTTTGGGGGAAATTTTTCTAAATGGAACAAGACTGGAGGAGAAATGTCTTATCATCTTTGGGAAAGGTAGGCATATTATTTTTATATAACTGTTATTATTGATAATAATCATTATGTATTTACTGAGTGCTTGCTCAATGCCAGGCAGATAAATGCTTGAAATTAACTTTTCCACTAGGTTCTTCCAACCATCCTGTTGAGTAGGAACTCTCCCTTTTCCCGTAACACAGATGAGAACACTGAGGCTCAGAGGGTAAGTTCTGGTGGCCAGTGATCATCCAGATGTCAGAGCCCAAATGCTTCTTCCAAATGACCTCAAGTTAACTTTAATAATTCCTTCTGTTCTGAAGTAATTCCTTTCCTAAAGCAGGAAAAGCTACATCCAACAAAAGAAAAATCGAGAAACACTGTTAATTACTAATATAGAAAGCAGCAGCTGGGAATTATACTGCCCTGGATCCTTCAAGCCCTTGGCAACTACATTCTTTTCTTAACACACCCTCTCCTCTCCCTTCTCAGCTCCTCCGAAAGCATTGCCTTGGAGCACAGATACCTGATTCATTTGGAGAATGCTCCAATCAACCTGTTTTTCCTCTGTGTCTCTTACTGGTTTGCAGAATAGAAGAGAAACAATGTGATTTCCAGATCAAGCAAGAACATTAAGGGATGATTTGGTTACATTGGCCGCTGCCTCTGCTGCCTCCCACTCTCCCAAAGGGTCCTGCAGATGCTTCTTTCTACACTTGCCTGAGGTCTGTAATCTCTGAGCCACTGCAGTTCTAGGAGAACTGAAATGAACTACATGGTCTAGACAGCTCCTCCTCCTCAGGAGTTAGAGTTCAGAGTTAAAGGAGTGGAAGCCAGGAGAAGCAATAAGGCAGTCAGTCCTCTCTTTCTTGGCTCATCCATAAGCAGGTTTTGATCAGAATAGGGAGACACAGAACCACCCAACTCCCTCAAAAAACAAGTCTTGGGCCCCGAGACTCAGCAGTATGGACCAATTATATTAAAATTTGGATCAGACTCTCCACGACAATTTGCTTTTCCTCTCCAGGGCAGCCCCACAAAGTTGTGTAGGTTGAACACTGAACAACCTAGGGAGCACCCATGAACTTTATAGATATAGAAGGCTAGTGTATTTCTTGCAACAATTTTCTAGCAGATTTCAGCAAAGTATCCTGAGGAAGGGGTGCCTTGTGGTAACTCATACAAAGGTGCCATATGGGCTAGGGGTGAGTCCACTCCTCCCGGTGAAGAAGGTGGATGGCTCAGGGAACAGGGAAACTCTGAAGTGGGGATGGCAGTAGATAGGGCATCTATATGAAGAGGTGAACAGGCAGTTGGGTGTGAAACTGGCTTTGCCACTTCCCAGTTTTGACTCTGCATGAGTTCCTTAGCTCTGAGTCTCAGTTCTCATCTATATCCTGGGAGTGACGATAGTTGTACCAATATTTCAGGTTCATTGTTCACAGTAGGAATGTACATGCATGACTGAAATGCATCAAGAAATTAAATGAAAATGATCTGCAATCCCTTCACCATGCACACACAAAAAGAATATACACGTATGTATGCATGTGTACACACATGTATGTGCATGTGTGTATGCCTGGCTTCCTATGCATGTATGTACCTATCAACTATCTATCTATCATCTATCCCTCTATCACTTTGCCTATATTATGCACTTGAGAAATTATAGCTGTTATTACTATAAACCAGAAGAATCCAAGTTGAAATCAAGATTCTTGGTTGGGAACAGGCCACAGCAGTTCTGTTCATGCTTCCTATCTAGCCGCCCCAAAGGAAACTGACTTTCAGGCAATGAAATTGGTCAAGAAATTCAAGGTCACACCAAGGTTATCTGTGATGAATCACAAGAACATTAAATACCAAACTAAAGGTTTTAGAGAGTTCATTGTTTGCTGTGATGAAATTATGTTGAGTTGCAAGAAGAAATCACTGGTATAATTATTCACTTACTCACTCTTTGACCCACTGCTTATTCTGTGGTGAGCACTAACTAGGCTGGGAGCCGTGGAAGCAGAAGAGAAGGTGTTGGTTTGGGTTAGGCTATGGTAACAAGTATACCTAAATTGGAAATGCCACCAGACCACAGAAGATTATATCACCCCATGAAAGTGTTTTGACAGGGGGCTCACGTTGAGGGAGCAACTATCCTTCCATCTGTGGGTTCCTTTCATCTATGCTTCTTCGTGTCTGAAGACCTCATTATTATCTACAACTAGCTAAATGAAGGGAAAGAGCACAGAGGAGCAACTATGGAGGCTTTTTA
This sequence comes from Craseonycteris thonglongyai, assembly GCA_004027555.1. Lineage (NCBI taxonomy): Eukaryota > Metazoa > Chordata > Mammalia > Chiroptera > Craseonycteridae > Craseonycteris > Craseonycteris thonglongyai. The sequence goes on along the minus strand of PVKE010004566.1, from coordinate 48,479 downwards.
TGGCTTAGGGCAGGAAGCAGCCCAGGTGATTTCTGTTCACATTCCACTGGAGAAAACTGAGCGATGTGACCATTTGTACCGTAACTGCCAGGGAGGCTGGGAAATAGCATTTAGTTTTGTTCCCACAAAGGAGACAACAAATATGCTGAGCGGTTACTTACGACTTTTCCAGGAGGACAATCCCAGGTGATAGAGCCAGGCTGTAAGATGATTGAGAATTGCTGGACGTGGAAAAAGAGCCTCTGAACAGACTATGGTTGGAAGTGGATTGGGGCAGGCAGTGCTGTGTTCTGAACAGAGTTGCGGGGATGGCTAGGAAGTAAAGAAGCAAAGGATGCCAGCTTCCACTAGGGGAGCTGGCAGCCATGGACAAACAGGCCTATCACGGTAAAGAGATACTGTCAGCTGCCCAGGGAGAGCTCTCTATCAGTGGTTCTGTTTTCTGGCATGTAGGATACTGTCCTGATCTATACCAGACTGGTCCCAATCAAGGTCAAGTTGCTCAATCTTGATCTTGCTGAATATATTTCAACTATGTCTTGCATGGGAGAAGAGGGGGCTCATGACTTTGAAGAGGAGCTCTTCAGGGGAAACGGGTGTGATAAAGGACAGGTGTGTAGAAGCTCCAGGTCTCTGATAACCCATCTCTTCAGCTCACATGAAAAACTGTTGAATCTCCTAGGTCTGAATTCTGATCCTTACAATAAATAGATCTGTGCATGTATGGAGGGCAGAACTCTAAGATGCCCCTGAGATTCCTGTCCCCTGGTGTTTATGCCTTTGGTAATCCCCTTGACTGAGTGTGGGACATGTGGAAGTGATAGGATAGTGGCTCCCTTGAAAAGTTTATATTAAAAATGGTAAAGGTACTGGGATAGCCAATCTCTTTACAGTACATTGTATAAGACTCCATTGCATCCAACTGAAGAGTCTCCTACTGGAGTTGAAAAAGTTAGCTGCCATATTTTGAGAGGGCCACATGACTAGGACCCAAGGAAGGCACCTAGGAGCTAAAACTGAGCCATGATGAACAGCCAGCAAGAAAACAGGAACCTTAGCCCTACAACTGCAAGGAAACGAATTCTTCTAGCATCACATGAGGTTGGAAGAGAACCCCAAGCCTCATGAGATTGCAGCCTCTGCTAATACCTGGGTTTCAGAGCAGAGAACCCAGACAATTTGTGCATGGACTCCTGAGGCACAGATACTTTGATATAAAATTCACGTTGTTTTAGCTACTAAATGTGTGGTAATTGGTTACATAGCAATAGAAAACTGATAGAGGATGCTGAGGTAACTTCCCTGAGCCTCCAGTTTTGTTGTTGCTGTTAATTTCTAACATGGGTGTTCCTTTTAGACCTAGTATAAGAATCACATGAGATAACATTATCTAAAAGTGTTTTATAAATTATCAAGCCACTCACACTGGTAAAAAGGATTTATTAGTAACAGGCAGTAATGCCATAAACTAAAATTGAAGGAAAAAACAAGGAACTAAGCATTTGTCTTTAAAAAGTGGATCTAATTAGTGCTTATTTTTAGAAATCATTCTGGCCTTCCCTGCTATTTGATGATCTATTTTTTCCTCCTTAGCAATCAGAGTTAGCAAGGCCTTCTGGCATGAGATTCAGTGTGATTCTGGGGATACAAACCAGAATGTCTCCAAAATGGACTGCACTGTGTAGCTTATTCCTATTTAAGAAGTAGCTGCAAGATGGTTCTGAACATATTCTGCCCTCCAGCCAGCTCAAGTTCCAAATCTTGCTAGAGTTGCCTTCACAGTGAAAATAAGAGCAGGCCTAGAGACTTCAGAACAACACAAAATCAACAGAAACTATCAGTGTCATTGGCACTTATTATTAAATGACCTTTCAATTTGCAAAATCCTCCAAGGCTATGTCTTGGGGACCTTAGGGCCTTTGACTAGTCTTAGGGACCCTCAGGGGCCTGCCGACCGCACTTTGAGAACTGCTGTCATACAGAAGTCAAAACTTGATGACAGAGGGAATCAAAGAGGGATGATCTGGAGGCTTTTTTGACTGTTAGGTATCACAGAGGCAGCTCCAGATAATCAGCATAGTCTTAGAATAGACAAGATCTTTCAGGGAATCTATTGAGGTCAAAACTATTTTCATAATAACACTAAGATACGTGCCTTTGTCTCCTCTTGACATTTGTCCTGATGCTGCAAAAACAATAGAGGGTAGAGCAGTTGGCTCCTTAGAACCAATCAAGGTACCAAACTGCCAGGAACCTATAGTAAAATAAACATTGAAAACCACTATAAAACCAAAGCCATGTCCATTTAAGAAGGTTCTTGATAAAACAATAAAAACTACTTTTATTAATTCTCAACTCATGAGGTGCATGCCTTTTTAATACTCTATGTTACAAAATGGGAAGCATTCAAAAGCCCTTACATTGAGTACCAATTATGATGATTATCTCAAGAAAAAACACGTGCATGATTGTTTGAATTGTAAGCTAATTAACTATGTTTTCCCCCTGGATCATCATTTTTTATTTGAAAGAGCTGACTCACTCTGGCGATACAGACTTGAGTAATAGGCAGACATTTTCTCAAAAATGAACTAAGTGAGCCTGTCACTTCAAGGAACACAACTGATAGTATTTTCTGCCAAAGAGAACATTTGTGTTTTCCAGAAAAAAATGAGAAAAGTTAGGATTTTGGAAAACTTGTTCATAGCTTCCCAATTCTTAAGGACTTTTTTAAGAAACTTGTGGTGACATTAATAACCATGATTTAAAAATCCTGTATAGTAGAATGTGTCAATATGAGGAAGATCTGCATAACTTACTAAACCAATATTTTACATTGCCCAGTATTAAAATACAACATTATAAAGTCATGCATGGATAAAAGAGCCATTCATAATGGATTGCAGGTTGACCAATGGGTTTACTATTACAGAGTATAAAAAGTTAATGGATATGTTTTCAGATTCTGTATTTCAACTAACCTTTAAGAAACTACCACTGGTTGACTTTTATTGCAGAATCAAAGAAAAATATTCACAATTATATGAAAAGGCCACTAAAATACACTTTCCTTTTCAGCTACATACCTGCATGAGGCTAGATTTAAAAAATATATTTCAACCAAAACAAAAATATCACAACAGATAGGAGAATCCAGCTGTCTAATTAATCTGGACATTAAAGAGATACGTAAAAATGAATATAAGGCAGATCTTACTGCATTGTTTTGTTTTGTCTTGGAAAATAAAGGTGTTTTTTATTAAAATACGTATTCGGTAACCTGTAATGAATTTGTTATTTTTAGTGAATTAGTAAAGAAATACTATTGAAATTTCTGTTTTAATTTCTAGCATGGCAGACACTGATACATATAATCCACATAAACAAAACCTCATTGAGGTCCATGGTAGGTGTATAGTGGCTCCCTAAAGTTGTCCACGCCCTAATCCCCGGAACCTCTGATGTTCTTTAATGGCAAAAAGGACTTTACAGATGTGATTAAGTTAAGGATCTTGAGATGGGAGATTATCCTGGATTATCTGGATGGGACTGATGTAATCACATGGGTCTTTATAAGAGAAAGGCAGGAGATCAGAGGGAGCAGTAGGAGTTGCGATGACAGAGCAGATTAGAGGGATGTGAAGAAGGGACCATGAGTCAAGAAATACAGGTGGCCTTGAGAAGCTGCAAAAAACAAGGAAACAGTCTCTCCTCCAAACCTCCAGGAGGAACCAGCCCTGTTGACACCTTACCGTCAGCTCACTGAAATTGATTTTGGACTTTTGACCTTCGAAAGTATAAGGTAATAAAACTGCATTGATGGGAAGCAGGGATGGCTCAGCGGGTTGAGCACTTGCTTTGCAGCCTCAGGGTCCAGGGATCAAGTCCTGGTCCCGGCCCGCGTGCTGCAGACCCATGTGCTGAACTGGGGTGTGGCTCCCAGTTCAGTTCTCACCAGGGCGAGCTTCCCATGCAGGAGGCACCTGCCCGGTTACTGCTCTGTGCACCCCCCAGCCCCTCCACCTCCCGCCCGCTTGTGCGGAATGAAACTATGTCGAAAACTGATGACGGATGTGTGGCTGTGGAGACTGCTCTGGGCCCTCCCCCTTCTCTCTGTCTCTGTCTCAGTCTCTCTCTCTGTCAAAAACAATAAAACAAATCTTAAAAAAAAAAAAAATCTGCACTATTTTATGCCACTCCCTTGGTGGTAATCAGTTATAGTAGAAACAAGAAAATTAATACAATGTCCTCAAAAATTTTTAAGAGTATAAAGGGGTCCCAAGACCAACAAGTTTGAGAACCTCTACTCTCTGGTTACCCTGCTTCAATGGAATCAGCCCTAGGGCAGAGGGGAATGCCCCAAATACTTCCCTATGGTCCAGAAGCGTCATTGATTCCTCAGAGCCTGGGGGTGATTCCAGGAAATGGAACATAGAATGTGCTCTGTAATCATGTATTAAAAATTGATTTTTTATTGTTTTTGACAGAGAGAGAGAAAGAGATAACAGAGACAGAGACAGAGACAGAGAGAAGGGAGAGGGCCCAGAACAGTCTCCATAGCTGCACATCATTGGTTTTTCCACATAGTTTCATTCCACAGGTGGGTGCAGGGCTGCACAGGGAAGAAATTGGGCCAGGGTTTTCACCCTGGTGAGAACCGAACTGGGGGCACTCCCCAGTTCAGCATATGGGTCCACACAGGCTGGGGCTGGGATTCGATCCTCGGTCCCTGGGGCTGCAAAGTGAGCACTTAACCCACTGAGCCATCCTGGCTTCCCCTGTAATCATGTATTAAATAAGCAAAATAATAAATAAATGGGCCTCCTGCTCTTTGTCATGTAAATAGGACATTCAAGACAATTATATGATTTCTGGAGCTCCAACTCAATACCACACAGTTAGGCCATTGAACTTAAACGCTGCTACCTTTATTCCATACAACAACACTGCAGGTAGGGCCAGAAGGGTCAAGGAACTTGAATTAGTCACACAGCTAGTACGTGGCAGAGCCAGGTTTTGAATCTCTCTCAGTCTGTCTCTCAAGTCCATGTTCTTACCTCCAGTTCCCATGGAGTTGGATGAATTTACCCAGTGCCAAATAGGCTACAAGTGGTACTTAGGTATTACATCACATTAATTTTTCTTCTGGCCAGAAAGTAAGGATGAATCTAATCATAAAGACAGGGCTGGGGAAGCCGGGATGGCTCAGCGGGTTAGCAGCCCCAGGGGCCGAGGATCGAATCCCTGCCCCAGCCTGTGCAGACCCACATGCTGAACTGGGGTGTATTTCCCATGTAGGAGGCCCCCAGTTCCGCCACAAAATCATGTCAAAAACTGATGATGTACAACTATGGAGACTGCTTTGGGCCCTCCCTCTTCTCTCTCTCTCTCTTCCTCTCTCTGTCTAAAATAAATCTTAAAAAGAAAGGGCTGTGTAAGGATAGGTAGACAGGAAGGGTGAGTGGGGAATCCACATTTCTTGAGAGCCTACCATTATCATCAGCTGCTCTTATTTTACTGGGCAGACTGTCTTCTGTGTTGGCAAAACCTCTTAGGCAATTTATCCCAACAGCGGCTTGTTTTCATGTTGATGAGTTTCTTCCCCTCAGATTTTAAATGAAAGGAATAGATAAGTTCACAGTAAGGAAACAATGGATCTGTTGCTTGCATTTCTATGGCAAGCATTATGTAATACAATTTACAGAAATTGTTATCATTATCGCTCTTCTGGCCACAGCACAGCATTCAGAATGGAGTGTTACCAAGGTGCCTCCGGTCTTTGGCAATTTTTCCTTTTGTTCTGTTTCTTTGGTAAATATTGTCTTGCTTTGCCCTTAACCTAAAATAAAACAGCAGAGGACTGACCAGTCCCTAAGTGACCTTTGGCAGTTTCTCTACTGTTGGATGGCTAATAAGTTAATTAAGCTTCCTGTTAATTAACTTTAGTAATTAGCTTTTATACAGTCCTACCAAGTGATTATTACCTTGGCTCTGAACTGTTAACTCAGTCTGTCAATCAGAATGTGTGCCCACATTGCCAAGGGCAACTTGACCCCATTGGGCAAGAAATAGAGGACTTCACCCAATGCTTTTGTCTTTGGGAGAGCACAGCCCCAGAATTGAAAGAACGATTTGTATCTAACTTGTTAATGTCCAAACTTCTGGCCTTCTTAAGGTATCTTTAGTTTTAATGAGGCATTGGCAGAGTCAATCATCTTATCTTAATTTAAATCTAATTCCAAAAGACAGATCTGGTTTAAAAAGCAAATTGACAGATTTCAGATTTTTTTTTCTTTCTTTTTTTTTTTTTAAGGAATCTTTTCTCTTTTCAAAAGACCGACTTACAGAACGCCATCAGTGGTAAGTCATGTCTGCCCTCAAATTGCCTTTCAAGCAAAGTGTTTTCCAACCCCACATTCACTGGGCTTGCTCAGGCCTAGAGGCTCTAACTGCCCTGTAAGGTCACAGGCAGAACGAGCCAATGAATAATGAATAATGAACAATGAACGTGGGCATGAAGGCAGCACGGAACGCTCTCTGACCACAACACCTTGCTAATACCTTTCAGAACTGCTTGCTGTGGGGCTGCTCACGGCGTGGTGATGATAACTTATCAGCTAATTTGACTTTTAATGCTCTGAACATTCTGACTGCTCTGGGGTTTTCTGTAGCCAAATCATCTTGCCTGTTGAATTCGTAGTATATTTAGAGAACTTCATTTTACATGTTTAGGAAAATGGCCTTGGAGACTCTAGGGTGCGTTGACCGCAGAGCTGTGGGCCTTCTGGAGCTGGGTGTTGACTGAGGCAGAGGCTGGTGCTGGGGCAGGAGTCAGACTGCCTCCCTCGGGGCACTTGCTTCATTTCTGTTCAGGGCTTCTGAAGGGGGAAAAAAAATCCAAAAGGCTGATATTTTTAGTTCCCACTCACTCCTTGACTATGAATAGGAATATGATTGAAATTTCCACCAGTCTTCAAAGCAGACTTACCTTAAAAGCAAATGCCAAGACTTTGAAAACTCCTTCTAGATGGAATAATGTTCGTCAAAAGAGAAGACATTAAGAAAAGATCTGAAGAAAATGAAACCCCTAGAACACGCTTGTCCAACTCACAGCCTTTGAGTGCAGCCCAACACACATTTGTAAGCTTTCTTAAAACATTATAAAATTGTATTGCGTTGTGTTTGTTTGTTTGTTTCTTTATTATTTTTAGCTCATTAGCTATCATTAGTGTTAGTGTATTTTATGTGTGGCCCAAGACAATGTGGCCCAGGGAAGCCAAAAGAATGGATATCCTTGTGATAGAGCTTTCAGCAGAATTGGGTGATGGTCCCACCCCTCCCACCCTACCCCCATAACTTTGAATGGGGAGGAACAGCAGTGGCTTCCAACCTGAAAGGACTGTGCCCTAGAATGGTGGACAGGACTGGCCTGGAGCAGGCTGGCCACAGGGCCTCAGCTCTCTTCAGGGTCATTGGAGCATTTGCAAAAACCAATGTGGTACTCAAGGAAATGACCCCCAGGGACATGCTGGTGTGTTTTTAAATATGTTCTTGACATCTTGCAGGGACAGGGACTGGAGGGAGGCAGAGATTAAGAGAAGAAGTGAGAAGAAGGGAGGGGAAAAATGCAGAAGATAAAAAATAAAGCATAGCTGAAGAACAAACGTACACTGATGGAATTCTGAGTAGGAAAGAGACTGCTCAAAGCCCTTTGGGCTTTTTATGTCTCCATCATTCCCAGGACAGCTGAATGGCAATAGCAGAAAGCCACCTCAAGATGTGCCTCGTAAACTTTCATTACCTCAGCCTTTTTGAGGAAGTCACCAGGAGCTCACTTCAGCTGCCTCTGAAACCTGCTCAGAACTTCGACCAATACCATTATGAATTTTTTTTTTTTTTTTGGCCATAAATACTCCATAGCACCAACATCAGATACATTACTCTTCTTTTTCAGGTCACAGACAGGAGAAATCACTGTATTCCATGTCTTAACTTAAGAATCTGGGACATATGAAAAGGTTCCAAAAATCATCTAGAGCCCCTCATAAAATGTGATGTATGGCCTAGTGTTTTTTACACTCTTGGCATAACTCCAATCCCTTTGTTCCATTGTCTTCCTTGACTCACCCTACATGTTGTCAACATTACTATTCCTACATCCAGCAGGAACAGAAACTCTCAACATCATGCAACTTGGGGCTAATATGTGATTCACAGCCTCTCACTTCAGCTGGGCCCTCATTGAAACACTCCATTCTTTCCCCTAAGCCATGGTCTCCAACAGCTCCCAGTCTCCTCCATGACTATTACAACGATCTCCACCATGACTACCAGGCATCTCGAGTCCCATCCTCCTCCTCCTCCTCTTCTGTCCCTGTTTTACCCTCTACCCCAGGCCAGGACCCAGGCAGGCATTCTAAGTCTCATTGCCCTGATCGCTCTTCATCCACATCTAGTCTGCAAGGTCTACCAGTGCTCTCTCTGAAATGCTCCCTTCTCTCTGTCCCCACAGACATAGCCTAAATCCAGGTCCCTGTCAACCTTTGCTAGCTGACTGCAGTAGCTTTCTAATTATTAGCCCTTCCTCCTGTCTGGTCACTTTATGGCCACCTCTTATGCCTTGCCTCATACCCTTGGTCCACCTTTTAAATGAGCCTCTGCTGTAGCAATCACCTTCCCAACAGTACCTCACTTGGGCTATTAGAAGGCTTCTTGAATGCAGTGTTTGGCGCCTGTGAGAGAGCCCTGCACAGACGCATATCCCAGGGGACCTGGAAGGGTGAGGAAGTCACCGTAACTCTTGACCAGTGAGGGGTGGGAGCCCATGAATGCATGCTCCCCCTTATTGGGTGGTGGTCACCTCAACACACCATATGTTGGTTTCCCCTCCTCTATTTCTTGCTTTCTGTGCTGCACCTCTATTCCTTGGATCCCTTCCTAAAGTAGAGCCCCTACATCAGCACTCATTTTGGGCTCAGCACAAATGTAAATAAACCTAAATTCCTTCCTTCCAGGGCTCACATCTGAAGTAGAAATGGGCCTACGGGCACGGCCTGGGCAGACATTTATCACGCACAGGGCTCCTATGGAGGTCGTGGGGAGGGCACAGAACTTCAGGGGATCAGAGAAGTGTCCTTTGGCGGATCAGAAGGTAGATGTGGTTGGGTTGGAGGGTGGTCCAAGGGGAAGGAAGGTAATGTGCAGTTAAATGCTCCTGGTTGAGCAAATGTAATGTCCTTAGGCACCTGGATTTATTAACAAAGAAAAAAACAAACCTCTAAACTGCATGCTTTATTCCATAATATGCTCTCTGGCTTGCCCATATTTTAGGCTAGTTAATTCCTACACGACAAAAATGTTACATACCTCACAGAGCTGGTTACTTAGTTGGTGCCTATTGAAATATTTTATGGCAATTTTGCAAGAGCATAGGTGACTCTAAAGAGAAGAAAAACCTAGCTATCTTGAGACTCAACCTTTGCACTGGGGTGTTTTCTATCAAAGGTAAGCATATTATGATGAATTAGAAAGCTTTTCTATGTCCCCGATGCCGTTTTCTCTAGGAGGGGAGCAATCACTAGATAAACAAGAAGCCGAGTATCTTTGCCATATGGATCCAGAACAGCAGGGGAAAACCAGACACCCCACCTCCATCCAACTGGAGTTACTAGATTCCTCCTAGCAGCATCGATCTACAACAATTCAAGCTGTGATGAAAATCTCCTCGCTCCCGCTCATCAGCCCCCCACATCACCTCCAGAGATGCATTCAGCTCTTCTTCCTCTCCAATCTGGCTTTCTGAGCCACCACTCATTTTTCTCACCTGGGGTCTAATGGAGAGCCTTGATAAAAGGTAAGAGTAATAGGTAGCTATATTAGACTTTGCTGCTGGGGTTCTAGTCTTCCATTCTGGTCTCAAGAGGGGCTGACTTTGAAGATTGGCTAGGAACATTGTTTCCTCTTTTTCCTTTTGAAATGTTTGTCCTGTCTCATTCCCATTCCATTTGGGGTCATGTTCTCTCTCTTGCATATGTCTGTGCTTGGAACTTCATGGAGCCACGCTGTTGCAGGTTGCTTGCTGGCCAGGCATCAGTTGAAAAGCATTTTCTTTCTCATCCTTTTTTTTCTGGCCTAGTTTGTATCTAGGTAAAGGCACATTAACCAGGCTGTGCCTTGGCTATATATGTACTTACATAAAAAAAAAAAAAAAAAAAAAATAAAAGACAGAAAGCAAGAAGAAAGACACAGAAGTTTCATATTCTGAACAGTGCTTTTAAAATATGTCCCCCGATTTTTTGATACTAATCTCATCAAAAGGTGGAGCTTGTGTCCTCTCCCCTTGAGTGTGGTCTGTACTTAGTGACATGCTTCTAGTGAATGAATGCAGTGGAAGTGGCGTGTGTGGCTCTTAAGACTAGGTCAGAAAAGTCACTGTGGTTTTGCCCTTGCTTTCCCTCCGATCACTTGCTGGTGTTGGGGTTCGGGGAATGAAGAAGCCTCCCTAGAAGCTGACCCTCTGGTCCGACTCACACCTTCAAATAACTGGAGCCCTGGGAACCATCTTGGCCAAAGTCTCATGAGAGACTCTAACCCAGAACCACCTTGCTTAGCTGCTCCCACATTTCTGACTCACAGAAACCCTGTGAGCTAATACACGTTTGCTGTTTTTAAGTGGCTAAGCATTTTTAAATGCAGCCATAGATAAATAATATACTCTATATGTGAGTCACTTCCTGTAGAGGTGGGAGGTGCTAAGGCAATGTTTCGCTGTCATGTGGCCAAGGCTGTCAAAGCAATGATCCATGACAGGGGTTATTGTGGAATGATGAGTTTGAGAAGCTTGGTCCAAGGACAGATAATAGAACTTGCTTGGTTTTTTAATCTCTCTTTTCCCAAAGCAGGCATAGCTGTTTACAACAAAAATATGTGCCCTAAGTACAAATAAAAGCCAGAAAAGCAGGACCAAACGAAGGGAAAGGTAGTTTCAAGCCTAAGGGCCAACAGTGTTGCCCCAATTGAACTTTAACTATGACTATGAGCTTCCTAGTAGTCGTGGTAAAACGGAAACTTAATAAGTCCTATAACTTTTATTATTGGGAAGGAAATAAAGCTCTACCTAGCACTGGATTTTAAAACAGTGTTCTCTTGTGGATCTTAATGTAGATGATCATCTAGATAAAAGACACAGCTCTCAGCCATACTTTCAGAGGTATTGTGATAGCAAAGTTCATTTAGTCATGGTGAATTATAGAAAATAAATCAGAGAAATTCCTTTAAGTGCTGCTAGGCTTTTGATAATGGCATGTAAATTCTGTTAAAATATTTTTTATATGAGCTGGCACTTGCTTTTCTTTCTCTTTTTCTGTTGGTATACAAGGGTTGTCCAGAAAAAAATGCAGCCATTGTCAATGGAACGAGAACGGTTACATGGCTGGATACTTTTGTGATAGGCCTTGTGTGTGTGTCTGTGTGTGAGACAAAAGCACTTCTTGGGCAGCAATTGAAAATAGCCCTGTTTATCTTGCCCCTTATATTCTGGGTCTTGGGTTTGGTCTATGAGTTCTTTCTGCTCTCTTAGACTTTGCTAGAGAATGTGAACCCTTCAGCACTTACCGTCACATTCCACCAATTCCTGGCCTCCTTTTATCTGTAGGAGCCCCCATGGGCTTCGTCCAAAGTCCTGCAGGGAGGCTGGGCAGCCGATGGCATACACAGGCTGCTATAGTTGGGCTGCTCGGACTGTCGCTGGCTTAACTGATTGTGGCAAGCTTTCCAAGAGCGCTGCTCCGGGGCTATGCTTCTGAGGCAGGTGGGCCTTGCCCGGCTGACCCAGCCCCAGAATGCTGGTGGGGCCACAGGGCTTGGGCTCGCGTGAGGCACCTGGGAGGCAGGGCCACCTCTCCCGCCTCCCCCTGGTCTTGTGTAGCTGCACCCGTTAGGGTTGAAAATAGGAGCTGCATGATGTGAAGTTGCTTAGCTTGTTGCCTGGTGTGTAGTGGATTTCAACAAATGTTCGTTTCCTCCTTCCTTTCTTTTGTCTCCTCTTCTTCCCTTCTTCCCTCCTTTCCCCTGTCCGTCCTTCCTGCATTCTGTAAGCCTCTGAGAAGCAGGGCAGCTGTGTATTGAGTCCTTTGTTTCCCCATAATTCTTGGCTCCTGTGGTTTCCTCTACCTGGATCCCTCATCCTTCTCCTCTTTCCTTAGTGAACTCATCCTACACATCTCAGAAGGCTCAAGCCTTTGCTGACCTCCCTCACTAGGTCAACTTCCCCTGTTAGCAATTTCCATTGCGTTGTATAACTCGCCGTTTTAACTCTTCCCACACAGGTTCTTTCATTCGTGTAATTATTTAATTAAAATAGATTTTACATTTGCTTGTAGGAGGACTTCCCTGAGACACATAACACAATTCTGGTCACCTTCATATTCCCAGGACTCAGGACAGTGCCCGGCCGTAGCAGGCCTCCATAATCATTGCCTGAATGAGCCCATGAATGGGTGAATGGAAAGGTCTAGTTCCACGTGTTGTGCCAGGTGTGGGCCAGTGCTTCGCAGTGTCTGTGTAATGAGGATGAATATTTCTATCTACTAGAGTATACTCAGTGCCAAGGGGTCGATGGGCACCTCAGGCTTCCAGATGGCATCTCAGGGCACCAGAAATGCTGCCTCCTGACACTGAACACAGGAGAGGTGGCAGGGCCAGGTTGGATAGCCTCACAAATGGAGCAGAGCTTTCTCAATACTCGCTATGCCCCTGTACTAGGCTGCCAGGGCTGCCGTAACAAAGTCACACAGACTGGGTGGCTTCAGCAACACCAATGTACTTCCTCACACTCCTGAAAGCCAGGGGTCCGAGATTAGCATATCGGCAGAGCTGACTTCTGCTGAGGCCTCTCCCCTTGGCTTGTGGATGGCTGTCTTCCCACTGTGTCCTCACAAGGACTCCCCTCTGGACATGTCTGTGTCCAAATTTCCTTTTTTACAAGGACATCAGTCATATAGGATAAGGATCCGCTCTAATGACCTCATTTAACTTAATTACCTCTTTGAAGGCCTTATATTCAATATAGTCACATTCTGAAGTACTGGGGTTTAGGACTTCAACTTGTGAATTTGGACAGGGGACATAATTCAGCCCATAATAGTACATACCTACCTCTGATGCTAACCTGCCACTGACTAGCTAAGTGACCACAGGCAAGATACTTAACTTCTCTATGCCTCCATCTCCTTACATGGAGCTAATAGAAGTGCCACCTGCGTGGAGTGAGCGTTAAATGAGTTAATACCCATGAGGTGCTTGGGACAATAGCATGTGGTGAATGCCCAGAAGTAGCACTAAGAAAATCATATGGGCAATTTGAGTAGAAGAATCATTCCCTGCCTCAATGTGGAGGCCCTTTAGAATGAAGATAAAACTAATACATTAAAAACAAACTGAGGCATTTCCCTCACATGGAGCTTTCGAGGCCAACACTGGGGCAGTTAAGAGGAGCAAGGAACCATGGCAACCAACTTGGGACTCAACTGAGCCCCTCGAACCCCTTTAAGTTGCAGCATTTGCAGCCACCACCAGCCTCCCTGGCTTCCCCAGGAAGGTGCCGCCTGAGAGGGACCTCGGTCCTCTTCAGGGCTCTGAGCACTCAGTCCTGTAGTCACCCCCACAGCTTCCCAAGGATGGATGGGCGCCCCCTCCCCCAGGGCCAGAGCCACTTTGTGGGCACTCTCTAGCTCTGCCCACCCTGTGCACCCTGTATACCACGTATTTCAATTACATGTCTATTTTCTCCACTAGAAAGTCAGCTCCACAGGGACAGGGATTTTTGGCAGCTTTGTTCATTGTTCTAGAGCCACTCCTGGATAAACATACCCAATACTTACTAGGCATTCACTAACAAAATCATTCAGTGAGTGAGTGAGTGGATGAATGAATGAACTCTGGTGCCCTGAGCTCTTGGCACTTAGGAACAAACCAGGGGGCAGGGATTGAGTCTCACTGCCCATTTACAGGCTTCCACTGCTCGCAACAGCCAGACGTGAGTAGACCACCCAGTGCACTTCCATCCAGTCTCCTCAGTCAGGAAGTCAATGGATCGCCCCCCAGGGTTAGGACACTAGTTGTTCCACCCAGTGGCAAGGATAGTAGTTATAATACTAACCACCATTTATGTCATTTTGACTGTTCATAATTATAATCAACTCATCTCAAAAACCCTATCATGTAGGTATTATCATTATATCCAGAAGTGAAGCGTAAAGAGGTTAACCCTGCCCCAAACTACATAGCTAGTAAGTAGCAGGTGGAGAGATTGAATTCGGTCTGACTTCCAAGTCCTTCCATTTTTTGTGAGCTCGAGTCTCTTGTTTTTCTTGTTTCTGAAGGTATTTTAAGCTGTGTCAGGGGCTGCTCACCAGATGGCTTTTTCACCTCTCTTGTTGCTACATTATTAATGTCTAAAGTGTTTAGTGGAGAGTAGAACTAGTACAGAAGGCAGGCATCTACTACTACGTGGGAGAGGCTTCCTGGGAGAGCTGCTGACATTTCACGTGGGCCTTGGAGGGTGGGCCAGCCCTGGGGAGAGGAAGGAGAGAGACAGAAGCACACCATGGTGGGGGAGCAACACTGGAACTCGTCCGAATGGCAGCTGCCGTTATGGGGATTAGATAGACACACCTCGCGTTACTAGCAAAACAAAGTTTTCAACCTGATTTCGTCAAATATTTAGCTGGTGGTTGCTTCCTGCTTTTGTCTGCTCAGAATGGGATAAAGACCTTGCAGTCTTCCATTTTCTGAAAACCCACACTACACCGGGAAATTGGTGGATGCTTCAGGCAGAGTTCTGCAAGTGGCCAAGTCTTCCAGCCTGGAAGCCATCCCTGGGCATGCTCACTCCGTAGAATGTGTCACACTAAACCTGGGCCAGACAGCTGCATGTGCCCTTTGAATAGGTTGTGTAGGAGGCAGACAGTTTGTTGTGGCTGCTGTGGGAGCTCAGGTCCACGGACTGCTCTGGTTCCTGCATCTCCACAGGGTGGAGTAGAAGGTGCCCTCAGATGAGTAAAGTAGATGGAGGCTGGAAATCCGTAAAGCGAATTTATTCTTCCAAGTATAAAGCATTTTGAATTTGCTCCACCCTTCCTATTTCCCATCTGTCTTATTATTCATCACAGTAATATGTGGGTACTTTGAAAAGAGTGGTATTTTAACATGAAGCTATTCCAAGGACAAAGAAAAGTATTCTCATTTGGCATAAACCAGGCATGCAAATTAGCCTAAATAAAAATAAGACAAAAGGCAACTTAGAATATTACTGTACTTTCCCTAGGCTCCTGCCAGTCATCGCTGTCAGCTGTCACATCTCTCCCTCCAGGTGACTATTGAGAAGTGGGGCTTGCATTTCTGGAGAAGTTGATGCTCAGGAATACACTCAAAAAGATGGACATCAAAGATTGAGCACTCAGGGCAGTATATGAACCAGCTCTTGAAGGTTACAGAAGGCACTTGGGATGGGACTTCTAGAAAGCACGATGTTCTATGTTTGACTCATGACAGAGCAGTCCATCAAGAACTCTGATATTTACTGTTTTGTTCCTGGAAGACTATTTAACTAGTGTGTGTGTGTGTGTGATGGTTACATTGAGGGCCAACACGAAGTAAGCTGATATTAAAAAACCAACAAACAGTTTTTTCTTCTGGAGAAGAGAATGCAACATTTCAAGACCTCTGGCACAGAAAGTTTTTAGAACATGGTTAGCAAATCATTATTCTCATGCCATTGTTGGCCATGAAGCAGCTCCTCTACTCTGTCTCCATTTACACCTTTTCTTTCTCTCCATCTCTTCTTCAACTTTTCTGCCTCCTTCTTGCCTTGTCTCCTTCCTCCTTTTCTGGCCATGCCTTCTGTTTGCTCTGGGCTCCAGGGTCATACTAGCTTGAAGCAACACCCAAATCCAAAATTGAGGGGACAGTCCATGGCCACCCAAGTCAACAGATGGTCATTTCTAAATACTTAAAAAAAAAAAATTATTGTATTCTTTTTGACAGAGAGACAGATTACAAAGAGAGACAGAGAAGGGGAGGGCCCAGAGCAGTCTCCATAGTTGTACATCATCAGTTTTCAATACGGTTTTGTTCCACACAGGTGGATGGGGCCGAGCAGGACAGGAACTGGGCTGGGGGCCTCCCACATGGGAGGCACACCACCTTGAGCTGGGGCCAAACCAGGGGCCCCCCACATGGGAAGCTCTACCTGGCAAGACCCAAACTGGGCGTCCCCATGTGGGAAGCACACCCCAGATCAGAATATGGGTCCACCCAGGCCAGGGCTGGGACTCGATCCTCAGACCCTGGGGCTGCAAAGCAAGTGCTCAACTTGCTGAACCAGCCCGGCTTCCCCCAGATGATCGTTTTTATGATTAATTTCCTCAAGTCATGATGGAAATGATATCATTAGGTACATTATCAGAACCCCTCCCTAAGCCTAATTGTATTTGTGAATGATTCTGAAAGGAGAATCTCAGCCTGCCATATTTCTTCCAATGTTCTATTTCAATCAGACATTAAGACAACTGGGACAACATCTTACCAGTCCGGTTGTAAAGCAGACAAATATTTCACTACAGTCATTTCACATCTCTAATTTCAAAGGTCACAAGGATAAGGGTTGTTACCACCCTACTGCAGCTTTAACTGGCTGGGGGAACTTCCTTTTATTAAATGTTTTTATTTCTGAAACTATCGAGAGCATGGTCTTGCAATCTGTTTCAATCTAAGAAATATTACTGAGGAAATATGCCAAGAGATATATGGAGACATGCTGAGGTGTCCAATCAATAAAGTTAGCTTTATAGTTAAGTCAAGGAGGAGATTTGAAAAGATTTCTGAAGTATTGTATGGATGCCCTTCCTCTAGATGTTTTTATTTACAAGCTAAGTTTCCTACCTGAATGTTTTAAAGTTTCCCTTACTGATGATGTTTTACACATCACTTTCAGACAGCTTCAGATTCTCCATATCTTTCCTCTTACCTCAAATTCTCAATCTTTCTAGTGAATCAGATTCCAGATCTCAGCCATGTGGCTGATTTGTAACGAAATCCTCCCTATTTTGCATGCTCTTTGATCTAGTAATTCCACTCAGAGTTCTTTATATTGGCATGAGCAAATATTTAGGCGCAAAGGTGGCCACTGGAACATTAATAATGAGATGAAAATTGTAAATGATGATATTTGTTGAATAAGTTATGAACATAGATGAAATGGAATATTATGCAGTCATTTCAAATGATGTAAAAGATTAATGACATCTTACTATCCCTAGTGTATTATTTAACAGAGATAAAAAGAGTTATAGACAGTATCATACCATTTTATTAAGAATATGTACATATGATTCTCTCCCCCAAACTGTTAGTACATACATTGAAATGCAAACAATGGTTGTCTCTGAGTGATAGGGTTAGAGATGATTTTTATCTTTATAATATATTTTTTTGCTTATCTAATTTGTGATTTCTATTTTTTTAATCTGTGTGTATCTTTTTATATGTATACATTGTATAGTATAATTGACATTTTCTTTTAAAAATAAACTATCTTCATATTGAAGTATAACTGGCCATTCTTTAAGAAGTGCATACTAACTAAACTAAGGAAGACATCAGAGAACTTGCAGGGAGTTCAAAGGTGAGCCACAAAAATGGTTTGGGCATGGTGGGTGAGTAGAGGCAGGATTGGGACAAGAGAAGAGAAGGAGAAAAAAGACAAGCTGAAAAAGCTGTTATTCAGTTCTACCAAGAAGTCTGAGACGAGATTTGGTCAATCTTTGGGTCTATAAAGGCACTCTCACAAAGCAAGGGATCTGTTTGCCCACAGTGACTCAACGGAAGAAGTCCCTTCAAAGTCTGGTGTAAGGAATGGGGGGAGGGTTTCCTTCAGGAACCACTAGAAGACGAAACTAAAAGAGTCCTGTAAGGCAAGGGTTTGCATGTGTCTGTGATGATTTGTTACTTTGTAAACAGAACAGAACCAGAGTTAAGAGACAGATTTCTGAAGTGACAAGAGGTCCGAGCAATAGGAAATTATGGCCATTGCCAGGAAATTACTCTAGGGATAAATAAAATTATCCAGGAAATATATCCACTTAAGCTGAGTTACAGCCCTCTTTTTAGGTTGTGAAGTCAGTGTACTGACCAGTCTGTACCCATGACAGGCCCTGGATCAGATTGTCCCCAGGAAACCAAAGGCGCCCATCAGTGGCGCTCACTTTTTCAAGATGATCAGAGGTTTGGAGGAGTTTGTCAATCTAACTGGTAATATTATGAGGGAACTTGGATTATACAGAGAGTTTAAGAGAGAAGTACAATTATTTCTCCCAAAGAAATAAAATTAAAAAAAAATAAAAAATAAAAAACAAAATAACACTGCCTAACCCCAGTAAGCTTATGGACAAGAGTAAAACAATTTTGTGAATGGCAATAGAAAAAAAGAAAGTCCAGAGACTTAATTGAATAAAGATGGTTAAATCATTTGGGAAAATTGGAAAAGCACCAGCAGAAAAGTCAAATTATGACAGTGGCAGGAAAAGAAACCCACATTTTTTAATGAAGTAAAATCTCTACTCACTGGAACTAAAGAAGTTCATTCCTAAATTAACGAGAGTTTATACTAAAGGAAACATGTAGAACATTTAGTCCTAGCAGAGAATACTTGGCAGGCTAACCTACCAGTCTGATATGGTAGAGAAATTCCCATGTGTTTACATATTTGTGTTTAAAAACTTTGAGTGCCTTGAAATTCAGCTATTTTTTAAAATTATTTTATGATTATTTTTTAAAGATTTATTTTTACGCTTTTTGACACACAGAGAGAGACAGAGAAAAGGGGGAGGGCCCAGAACAGACTCCATAGTTATACATCATTAGTTTTCTGAAGTTTCATTCCACAGGGCATGGAGCTGTGCAGGGCAGGAACCAGGCTGGGGGCCTCCTGCATGGGCCTCGGCAAGAACTTTGAACTAGGGGCACACCCTAGTTCAGCAAATGGGTCTGCACGGGCTGGGGCCATGATTCAATCCTCAGGCCCCGGGGCTGCAAGATGTGAGCTCAACCTGCTGAGCCTTTCCTGCTTCCCCAAAAGTCAGCTATGTTGCCCACACCTACTGTTTAGAATGATAGCCCTCAGTATTGCTATTCTCCATCACCAAAGACATATTCCTTCATGCTTAGTACAATCTTCTTAGAAAGGGGGGAGTATCCAATGTCATACTTTAGGAAGAACTTTCAACTACGGTGATGCTGGAGGCTCCTGGAGGTGTCCAGAAGCAAATCACTCCAAAGAAATGGTTATTGGACATGGATTAAGGGCCAGGAACGGTGCTAGTTGTTAAGGATAAAGAATAAACAACAGTTCCTGCCCTCAGGAAGTTCACAGTCTAACCAAAGATACTTGTTAAATTGGGTGTTTTCATGAATGTACCACCGATATTAAATATGCTAAAGAGGCAAATGGGGCTGATCTCATCAATTCCCCCAAATGAATCTTTTTATTCCTTTTGAAATGTCTTTGTGCTATCATTAATTCCCCAACGATGGTGTGCTGGTTAGATTCTATTTGCCCTTTCAGGTTCACTCTCTAGGCTGGTCCACGCTATGCCACCCTGGAAGCTGGCCTATGTACCTTCTGGATTTGGGTTCAGCCAGTGAGAGGTGTGGCAGGAAATGAATGGGTGAGAGGAAGGTTGGTTTGGAATGTTTATGTCTCCAGCTCCCGCTCTCTGCCGCACCTTTCTACACAGACCCACCTTTCTACACAGACCCAATCTTCTCCAAACACTTCCCCCATGCCTGAGGGTGGAATGGCTTCCCATTTTGGTTTCTTATCTCCATAACTGACAATTTAGCTTTTATAACCACTTATTTTATTTTTTAAAGCAAAGATAAGGCAGGCAAAGAGGGTTTTCCAACTATTGGTTCATCAGCTGGAGAGGGCAACGCAGCTAGATCTTTATAGTCTGAGTTCACAAGGCTATTCTAAACATTAACAAGGTTTTACTGCCTCCCCTAGGATGGAAATAATTGCTTTGTAAATGGGAAGCTGGCCTGAGAGTGAACATGTCAAGAGCATCTACTCGGAAGCTAGAGAAGTCAGAACAGAAAACACAGCTCCTGATTCATGTTCCATTACTCTAATCGCTGAACACCACTCAGTTTAAGCTGAAGAGATCTTAGGGTGCATTTGACATATGCCTTCCCATCAAGATTAGATAGGATCCCTGAAAGTCTAACGTTGAACCTTTCCTACCTTCTGCCAAGGATGTCACTCAAAATCTCTCACTTTCTCCTCTGACTGATTACAAAATTCAAAGCCATTCCTATTGCAACCCATACTGTCCCCAGGTAAACCTTGCTTTACAAGAAACACCTGTGTGTAAATAACACCGTAATAATTCAAGTTGTATTCTAAACGCACCATAGGGATCTCACCATTGAAAAAGGAACTCTGAAATAAATGCTTTTGTAGGCAGATTACCTCTTTTGTAATGTAAACAATATAAATGTAGATAAAGCTTCCATTGTACCTAAGTTTAGATTTTTACATATTGGCTTTCATTAAAGCAGAACATATCTGTAAGGAAAAATATTTTAAGCTTCAGCCCTTTGCACACCATAATGGTTTAAAAAAAAATCTCATTACAATAAAACCCATTAGTCTGAATAATTAAATACAAAAAAAAAAAAATGTTTTCTGCAAGCATTAAAATTTCTGGTTTTAATAAGAAAAAAAGCCACAACTGAATGCCTTGTTTTTAAGCTTCCCTTTCGATCTTGTTTTAAAATGGCAAACAGTAAAACGCCTAGCATTGTGCAGAACATACACTGCAGGGCGGGGGAGTGACTGAGAAAACAAGACAGCTCCCAAGTTTAGGACAATAGAGGCAGATGCAAAGGTGCAGGTCTCAGTGCTCCACATCTTGGAGAATGGTACCAGCTACACGGTCAGCAGGTATTACTGATTTCAATCTTTGCAACTATGCAGGCGTTATCATCCTCAGGTCTACGAAGACATTAAGTATCAAAACTTATCTAAGGTCACGCAGGCTCTAAGCAGAGGTCAGAATTCAAACTTATGTCTCTGCATCTCAAATAAATACTCTTAGCCTTTCTGCTTACTATTAGGTTGAAACTGAAATTGTCCATAATTGTACTTTTTTGACTGATAAAGTTGGAATTTCACGTTTTTTAACTAAAACCTCTCTACCAGACAAAAGCCAAAGGAAGAAAAGGTGACCTTGAGTCTGTTTTGTAGGACAGAAAGAACCCAGAACACTAGGATTCTCACCTCTAATCCTGCTGGCTTCATGCCCCTTCCATCCACTTCTGGGTGTACTCTGCCCATCCCCCTGTGTGTTCAAGAATCTTTATAAGGCACCATATGTCCATCGGAATCTGTGCCAAGTGCTGAAGATACCAACATAAGTGTAAGTTCATCCTTGACCTCGAGAAGTCTGCAGTCTTTCTTTTAAGGGAACAAATATGAATTGCATGAGCTGAAAATCATTTCAGAGATGGATCCAACTGCTTCTGCATGTGTGGGAATGGCTGTGCTGACCTAACACATGCCCTCAAAGAAGAGGTGAGAGGAGGGCAGCTGGGCCACTCTGCATCTCCTCTGGAGCCTCCTGATTTGCAGTCTACTCACCCTAGTAGTGAAAGTACTGAGTGGCACATGGACAGAAGAAATCAAAAGCTTAGCGCCTTTGCAAAATGCAAGGTTTGCTGCTCATTCCTCATCTCACGTGTCACTCTCAAAGATCCATCATTTCACAGCTCAAGTGAAGCCACATCTCACCACAGTTTATTTCCTCGGAGGTGGAAGCCCCACAGTCTGGCTTGTGTCCCATAGACTGTATTTAATTTTTGCAAAATCCCAGCAGATAAAATAATATGGAAAAAGCTGTAAATTAATGAGATTTAGCTTACAAAACCATCTACGTATGTGTTCACTATGGAGAGTTTACTAAAGTGAACTGATATTTCATGTAGCTTTAAAACAAACTAACTAGCTAACTAACCAACTAACTCATTTATTTTTTCTGGAATATTGCCTCTCAGAACAGTGGGTGGCATATTCTTGCTCAGTGCAGATGATTTCACACATGCCTCATAGCACTGAAATGTTTTCCTTCCAGAACCTGGTCTTTTCAGATGTTTTAGAGCAGACATTAAATTTGGTCAGTTATTGTGTTTAGTTCAGAGCAGAAAACAAACTCACCTTGAACATTCTGGAGGATTTTTTTGTTTATTCAATAGAAAGAAACCCTTCACTTACAGCTGGTCCTTAGTACTAATAAAAATTCTCATTTACCCTGAACATTGAGGTGGGATGTCATGAAGTTGGTAATTATTAATGACAACTAATGGCTAGTGGTTACTGATGACATTGTGAGAGCGGGATTAAAATAATAATTATAATAATGTGAGGTCTCATGAACAAACAGTAATTGCAATAATGATCACTATTATAATAATGAGTGAGAAAATGCTTTTAGGTTATTAAATCAATAAGGATAACGGAAGACTGCATGCGTATATACTGTATTTTTCCAAGTATAAAGCGCCCCCATGTATAAGATGACTCCCACTTTTCTCACCCAACATTAAGAAATCAATACATGGGTTACTCCCGTGTGTAAGACCCCCAATGTTTGGTCTAACAATTTCAGGCAAAAATATTGTCTTATATAAGGAAAAATATGGTATATGTATGATTGTGGAAGGTTGCCAGACAAAAGCAATTGTCACTCAAGATTTAACTAAGAAGATTTAATATGTGCCAGGAACTGTGCCCAAGACATAACCTACATGGTCTCCTTTAAATCACAGAGGCTCTGTGAGTACATATTATTGGCAGCATGATTGTCTTTGTGTGCTAATGAGGAAACAGAGGTTTAGAGCAGTTGCCCAATTTGACAATGGTAATTTAATGGCTGGTCAATGGAATAAAGGAAATTTAAATCTGGTTTGGCTACCACCAAAGTTCATGCACTTAAGTAGCTTTCTATGGTTGCTGAAAGCTAGGACAGCATTGACACCTGCTGAACTGCCCTTTGCTCAGGGATGTGGGTCTGACCCATGGCATCGTAGACCCAGAGTCTCAGCTACCACTAGAACCGTGCTGCACAGGCCAGCATGCTGAGGATCTCACAGAGACCAGCCTGCAGAACTGCCCGGGGGAGCAACAGGACTTCTACAAAGAGAAGGACCTTTGGCTCCTCCAGGTTGGGGATGAAGCCTTGTAATAATATGCCTCTTCGGGGATTTTTGATCAGAGTCCTGACCGAAGCCACCACTTGACTCACCGTGGGCAAGTGCTAAATTCACTGCCTTCCAGCGACCCTGACTTGTACGCTTGGAAAAGCCTACGTGTTTGTACACATTTGCGTCATCCTAAAAATGTGAGTGGGGCTGCAATTTCATCACGGATAGATCCATTAAAAACCAAATCAGAATCCTTTGGTGATTTGTTTTTGGCTCTCCTAGCTTCTATAATTGAAAGATGTCAGCTATTCTGTTTTTTTATTTGACAATAGGCCAATAGGATTGTTGGTGATGTTTTATTTAATGAGGAGCTTCCTATACATCAACAAAGGTTGCCCATTACACAATGGATTCTAACAGAATCACAGTTCACCCCCAAGACTGGTGAGCATGTTGTAGTCCTTGACGGGTCCACAGGCACAGGACCTTGTGTGGTGCTCAGAATCATCATTAAGCGCACTAGTGTCACTGTGCAGGAAAAATATGGCCATTTGAGCATTGTCGTGGGCTTTTGGTTACATGGGCACTTGCTACTGACTTAGAAAAATGGCATATGGGAACTAGTAAGAGCTCAAAATGGTTGAAAATTCACCTCAATGCAGATGAAATAGAAACCTCGTTACTATGAGCACAATAGTACCCCTGTGCCCCTCATGAAACTACGGTTGCATTCCACAGCAGAGGCCTAAGCAGGAGTGGCACATGCTTCAGGGTCCTTCCTGTTACTGGTTGTGCATATCTGGTCTGGTGGAGTCACATAGTTGCAGGGTGGAGTTGGATTTGTTTTCCTTAGGGTGTATCTCCAAACCAAAGCAAGGAGGATAATCAAAATGTCTTTTGGCTGGAAGCCGTGGTGAGCCATCAGAGAAAGGCGTTCTCTTCAATGAGGACACACTGCTTTGCAGAGTCAATTCACTCAGACAGCGAAATGGGAGAATGTATCTCCCGTCCCTGAATAAAGATGGGTCCACTCCCATAAAGCACATGTACAGATTCCGAGCAGCCATGCAATGGTCAAGTTAAGTTTCGAAACTGTAGGCCCATGTACCCCGGTTGCAAATGTACGGCTCACATTAAAAATTAAGCAGCCATGAAAGACACTGAATGATCAATATTGTGAAGTTCGCAATTTTCCCCCCCTCTTTGCATCCTGGGTTAAGCTCTGTAAGTTAATATTTCATGCACATTCTTTCGGTCAGGTTTGCGTACATGTTGAAATACAATAGTGCTCGTGTGGAACCATGTCAGGACGCTGGCACGCAGGAACATCAAACGGCCCTTGCTATGGACTTGCTGTTTTGTGGGGTGGAGTGTGGCTGCATATGACTAAAAGGCCTCCTTGCAGGTATGTAGTGTTTTCTGGCCACGTGCCTTTTGCCACTAGCTCTTCACTGCCACCTCTGAAGAAGGTAGGGCAGGGGTTACGTTTATGGTAAGAAGGATGTGATGAAAAGAAAGGGAACAAAGAGTTTCGTAAAACCATTAAAGCTCAGTTATAACCAGGAAGCCCCATTCCACAGGGCAGAAATATACCGCCATGCACAACAGATAAAATGATAGGCCACATTTGGATAAAGTCATCATTAACAAGTCTCCCACCTATAACAACTTCAGAGATTTTACTGTTCCTTCCCTTATTCATCTCCAGTAGGAGCATTTTCATCAAAACTGGGCATTTGGTGCTTAAGAGTTCTCCTGACGCTGCTTCTTACTCACCAAATAGAGTCATAATCCTTAGTATGTAACTGCAAAATCCCTTGCACAATAACCAATTGCTTCCCCAAAGAGGATTGTGACTTCAGATGAAGAATAAGCTGCTGAAGGAAATTAACTCTCAAGAAATGAAAGTCCTGTTTTCTGTGCACTTGGAGGCAGGGAAAGAAAAATCCAGAGGCAATCACATAAATGCCAAAGCATCCTTTATTCTATCTGTAGAATGTCAGGACCAGACAGGATACTAGCAAGGTTACCGTGCCCTCTTATTCAGAGCTCCAGGGGAGGGGGGTGGGCGGGACACTAGAATCATTCAGCCCCTTTCAGCAAACTTGCTCTTTAAGACCTCCTTAATTCCCTAACTAAAATGATACCCAAACCATTTCATTTACTTTCCCCTTTAGACATTTTATGCACTAGCTGAATCCTAAAAGATTTTCTGCCTTTTTGCACTCGAAGAAGAGGGGAAAATCTCACAGATAGAAGGAAGCCAGCGCCTATCATTAAATTTGGGGGAAAACCCCCCACAGATATACAATGAAAAGTCGTTTGCGCATCCCCATGATCACCACGCTTGCCTTCAAGGTCAAATTAGCAACGATCACGAAAGCGAATCCGTAAGAGCATAAAAATACCGCATCAAGTCAGACAAATCCTCCACCTCACTCTGTGCTTGGCCTTCCTGGGGGTGCCAATCAACAGAGGGTGGACGGCTGTGTGGAAGGGAAAGAACCCGAGGGGCATAGCTTTGACTCCCAGCAACGCAAATGGATAAGTTTGAGCAAGTCACGTCACGTCTCTGAGTCTAGCCTTCCTCATCTGGCCAGGGAGGCCTGGGAGAATGTCTGCTCCTTCCTACTTCAGGGGTTGCTTGGAGAGCCAAGCTAGACAATGGAGGTGGTTGTCCTTTGTAAGCAGTGCCGTTAGCACCCTCGCACAGAATGCGGTTCCGAGATCTCTGGAGGAGGGGAGATGTGAAGCATGCTGCCCAGTGCTGCCCATGCCGGCCCCACGGACTTCCGGTCCAGGGCTCCTCCACCTCACGGCCATCAGTATCAGGTGCAAGTCTTTCCCGTGTTATTTCATTTCAGGTAACCATCCTGGGAAGCGTTCCCAGAAGCAACGCCTGAGGCAGAGATGCTTGTGCAAGTGATTATGGAGGGAGCCCTCTCAGGAGAGAACCCCGAGAGGAAGTGAGGGCCACCGCATGAGGCAGGAGAGGCAGCGAGGCAAAGACACGGGATCAGTGGAGGCCCAGACTCAGCCACATCCCACATGCTCTGAGCATGACAGACAGCGACAGGGAAGGGCTGGCTTTCTGTAACCTGTATCAGTCAGTCCTTGGCTGTGGGCTGCACACACCCCTTCCTACTGCACAGAGTGAGGGTAAGATGGGGGCCCACAACCTTCTAGGCATTTCCAGGTTATGTGGGTCTGTTGGCAGAGAACAAATTCTCCAAAGCAGCAGCTCTGAGCCAACCCTCATAGCAGGTGGGGAATGTGTGTAGTGGCCGGGTGTGGGTCATCAGCAGCATTGACTGCAGCTAGGGAAACTGAGGCTCAGAGGGGTCAGGAGCTTGCTGGCCTTCAGGCCTTTACTTCTGCCTCACTTGCCAATTCTTATTGATCATGTACATTTCAAATGTCACTTCCTTGAGGAAACTATCCTTCCTCACCCCAGATTAGTCTGGTCCTCACAAACATTCTCATGGCACCTCGTGCCTATCCTTGGGGGTGCTTATCAAAATTATAATTTCAATAATTACTTCTGCAGTCATTTATTTGGTATCTGCCTTTCCCACTAGACTGTAAACTCTTTGAGGGCAGGGACCATGTATGTCTTATTTGCTATTAGAACCTGTTGTACAGCTCAGGTTTGGCACATAGTAGGTGTTCAATAAATACTTGTTGAACGAACAATAGAACACAGCTAGTAAGAGAGTTTAAAATCAGGTCTCTGTCTCAAAACCACATTCTTTTGCCACTGTGCCTTCAATCATGCAAAATCCATATTTATTTATATTTAATGTCTTACAAACTTTTGAAAATCCAGCCCCAGATATCAGCGTCCTGCCATATTCATATTTACATTTATGCTGTACCTCATGCCAACAATGACCCTGCTGTAGAAAGTAGCCCTTTGGTTCTTTATTTTAGAAGCACCTCTTTCAGGTTGCAGGATGTGCTCCTTTGTACAGTTTTGCAAGTTTCAGAGAGTCAGACCATCCCCTCCTCTCCCTCTGTCCTCTTAATAATAGAAACCCTTTGATCACATGTTGCCCAGTCTTCGGCTTCATGCTTCCAGGCTGAAGAGGTCCAATCATTTTAGCTTCTCCTCCTACTAAAATCACATTTCCTTGATCATTTTAGTTCTCCTCTGGACATTTTCCAGCTCTTTATAGCTTTCTTGAGGAGAAATCCAACTTTAACTGGGCTCTAAATAAACAACCCTTTTCATGGTCACTCATTGATTCTCCAGTTAGCACTGGGAGGACAGCGATTGTTTCAGACCCTGAAGTCTTCTCCAACCCCAAGTCCACTGCACCCACCCAGCTCAATGGTGAACCTCTCGCCTTCCACTTGCCAAGAAGACTGGATCACTATGGAAGCTCTCAGCCTTTCTTCTGCTTCCAAGCGAAGCACGAGCTCTCTTTTCAAAATTTCTTTCTCTCTCCTACTAATGAGACAACCACAAGTGAAAAATAAGGAAACAGTGGAGCTGACACGTTTACTCCAGATACCAGCTTTCTATCAGCCACATTCAAGGTTAAAAAAACAACAATAAAAGATGATCATAATATGAAAAGGTCTGTTAGGAGGCCAACCAAAGTATTTTCAGATGACTTAAAATGACATCATCATGTGAGCAAAAACATTTCAAAATACCATTTTTTCATCTTTATCCTTTCCTTATTTTTAATTTCAACTTTTTTTAAAGGTTTATTTTATTGTTTTTGACAGAGACACAGAGAGACAGAGACAGAGAGGGACAGAGAGAATTGGGAGGGCCCAGAGCAGTCTCCATAGTTGTGCGTCATCAGTTTTCTCGACATGGTTTTGTTCCATGCAGGTGGGCAGGGGCCGTGCAGGGTGGGAACTGGGCTGAGGGCCTCTTGTATGGGAGACACACCTCCTAGAGATTGGGCCAAACTTGGGGGGGAGAGAACTGAACTGGGGGCCTCCCACATGGAAGACATGCCCCCTTGAGCCTGGGGCCAAACCAGGGGGGTGGGGAGTGAGAACTGAACTGGGGGCTTCCCGCATGGGAAGCACACCCCAGTTCAGCATATGGGTCCGCATGGGCTGGGGCTGGGATTTGATCCTTGGTCCCCGAGGGCTGCAAAGCAAGAGCTTAACTCGCTGAGCCATCCTGGCTTCCCTAATTTCAACTTGTATGTGTAGTTTGTAATGTATCTAACATGTAGCATAGTAGGATATGTACATAATTTAATAAGTAATAATAAAATAATGACAATTTTTTTTTTTCTGACAAGGATGTATGATGCAAAATGTTTGAAGACCGCTGGTCTAGAGAATGCCAGTAAAACCAACCTAGTTACAGTCTTCTGGCCTAGTGGTTTGGTCTCAAGGTCCTGGCGTCACTCTGAACTCATTAGGTTCAAAATAGAATATTTTGGACAGCCCATTTTTTCCCAATTGATACTCTCAGATTTTCAAGTTCAAGGCTTTTAAGAGAGTTTGGTCTTTGCCTTCTTCCAGACCATTCCCCGTGATATCCACTTATTCTTCAGCCTTCTTCCTCCTTCACCTCTATGTCTTTTCTTTTCCACCTGCCACTTCTTTTCTTCGGACTTTCATACCTCCTCTCCTGAATTATCGCGATAATTTCCTCACAGCTCTCCCTCCCCGCAACCTCCACCTCTCCAATCCTTTGTGCGCCCCACTACCACATCGACCTTTCCAGGTGCTAGTGTCACTCTGTTCCTCTCCAACCCTCACTCAAAAAGCACAACACTGAGCTTCTCATTATCCTTGAATTTGAAGATTCTTGCAAGTCCTTGCAAGACCTTCTATAATCTGAGCCCACTCTTTCATTGATCTATTCAAGTCAAAAAGTGTTGATTGAGAATTTCCTTTATTCCAGCTACAGTGTGGGTGAGTAGATGTTCATCACGAATAACAGAACAATAACAACTAGTTCCTAAGTACTTACTAAGTGTCAGAGACTGTGCTGGTGAACAAGATAACCCCTTTTCACAAGAATTTTTAAAGCTATGGTACAAGGGCTTATACTTTCTACCAAATCACACATCTGACTTTTCCCCCATTTAAATCATTCTGCCAAAATTCTATTGTTTTAAACATTTTTTCAAAGATTAATTTTATTGTCTGAGAGACGTGAGAGAGAGAGACACACACAGAGAAAGAGACAGAGAGAAGGCGGGAGGGCCCGGAGCAGTCTCCACAGTTGTGCATCATTAGTTTTTTGATACAGCTTCATTCCACACAGGTGGATGTGGGCCCTCATAGGGCAGAACCAAACTGGGGCCTCCCTCAGGGGAGACAAGAACTTTTGCTGCCATCCTGGCAGTTACCAGTTGCGCTGCAGTTCAGCATGTGGGTGTGCATGGGCTGGGGCTGGGATTCGCTCAATTTGTTGAGCTATCCTGGGATCTCCTGCCAAAATTCTTCATTTCTTATGAACATGTTCGATTCATTTCCTGCTTCTCTCCAGGCTCCATCATCCTCTCTTCCTTCCACCCCCATTTCTGTCCTCTCCCCACCCTATCTGTCCATCATTTGAGGTAATACTACTCATTTCCCATGACCTTTGCAGAGCGCTCCCTGACTGCTAACCCTTATTCTTCTCCATAACATCCTCTACCAGCCATTTGGTATACTATCATGCACTGTCCCATTCTATTACCCAAGTTACATGCATGTGACGGGCCCTCCTACCTAGCCCGCAAGCTATGCTTTTGTTGCTGTAGTTGTCTGTCCCCACACACTGCATCTACCATTGCAGCTGCTCCTTGAATATTACTTACACGAAGACTGGATGTGGTGGACTTGTCAGGGCAGGGGATTATGGAGGTGTTTTTGCCAATCTATGTTTCATATTCTCTATAATGTGGCTATATTACTTTTATAATGAAAAAATAGAAAATAAAAACAACTAACATACTTCTTCCATTCAACTTAATTGAAATCCATAAATAATTGTTCTCATTAGGTAGCTAGACCTTGGCAGTACTAGAGCTAATTTAGACCAGATTGGAAAAATTCAAAAGTGGTTATTAGCATACAGCAGTTCCTCCAACTATAAATTGCTTCTTCCGGATACAGGCCAGATTTGGGGGGGCACAGCTACTTTTGCCCTAGTTCTGGATTTCCTAGAACACCTCCAGGGTCAGGCCAGGAGCGGTTGTCAAAGATGCCTAATGTCAGAACTTCCTTATAGACCGTTAAGCCTGTAAAAGCGTATATTCACATAGGTTTCTAGCAGTTGCCAAATGGATCTTGAAGGGTTTTTTGCTTTCAGTGTATCCTGTAATAGTAGGTTGGAAAAATGAAAAAAAAAAAAAAAATTACCAGCAATAGTTGGAGTAGCTACAATGCTGTGTTTCTAGTGCCATGAAAACAGAGGCATGATTCGGATAGGATAATGAATATCCTTGGTTTAACCAGGTAAAGTTTTAAAGTAACAGAAGGGGTGGGGGTGAGGTAGTTGGACCTCCTATAAAATTAACAACTAGCCTGAATTCTGCAGTTGAGCCAACCAGGTTAGGGTGACAGAAATAAACAGGATCCCTAAGGAGCAGATATACACTTTTCCTCAATCACCCATTCCCTGCGCCTCCTGCCTCTCTGAGTGACTAATTGAGCAATGAGTTTTATTGCTCTGATCATTTATGCCATATATTTTTTACGTCTCTCCCACTTAACTCTCCCTGGCCTGTGAAGGGCAGTTTTGATGTCTAGCCCTGTTGAAATTTACTGGACCAGTTCAATGGACCATGTAGCTGGAGTATTAAACTGCTAGGGCCTCTCCCCACGTTGGTTCTGCTGAACAGAAAAACACAACTTCACCCCTCTATTATGATGAAGAGAGCCTGGAGCATCTAGCTGTCTTCGGATGTAGATAATAAATAGGACAGACAGAGAAGTTTAGAGGACAGAATTTTCAGATGTCCTTTGCTTTAAGATCTTATCATGGGGGTGTGAAGGGTTAGGCACTGAAAACTTCTAGATCATACAAAATAAGTGCTCCAAATGTTTTATTTCTCTGAAGAGGTATGATGACAATATTTGGGAGGTTAGGTGTCTCAGATGATAAATGTTCCTTCTGTTCTAGCTCCCACCATCTCTTACTCCTACCAAGAGAAAATGTTAGCAGTGCTCCAAACTGCAACACTGTAAACACCTCTCTGCAGTCAGTTCCAATTGCGAAATGAACTATGGTGAGAACAAGATAATATGGGGAAATTGGGTGGCTGAGGACTGCAGATGTCAGCATTTTCCCCAGTGCTATCTGAGCAAAAGGGCTTCCAGGGCGCAGAGAAGCCTCCAAGCGTGAATCCGATTCAGGATGAACAAGGCAAGCTGCCAATGGCCTGCCCTTTCCCCAGCATGGTTACATAAGCACCTTCCCACTTTTCAAAAACCAGGGACTCTATTGATTTAGTGCTCACCATGCTTCTGGGTGATTTATGATCCAGAAGATGTCTGACAGCAATCAGGTTGCTTTGTGAGGTTCCAGGCCAAAAACACACTGAAGTAATACAGAAAGAACTTTCCTCAGCAGCAGATAAGCCCTGAAAAATCTCATCCCTGTCTTTAAATTCACCTCTGCCTTCCTTATGGCTTCCTTTATATAAATCGTGGGAGAAATTATACTTCAAATTTGACCACTTTCTCTGCAAATGTTTATCTTTTTTGGAGCTGAAATACCATGACAGCTGCCTTGTTCTGTTTTCTGATGGTGACTTCAACTCTTTCCATCCTTCTGGTAGAGGTATTTAAGTATTTGATGTACTGCTGCTTATTTCAAACTACATTTATTGGACATCTGTTTTATGCCAGCATCATAATATATTTATGAAGCTAACAAAGATGAATGTATGAAGACTTACAGTCCTTCTTTCAAAGAGCTGGTGGTATAGTAGGTATATAGCAGAAATGGGTAACTGTCCAACAGACCTCATGAACCCTTCCATCGTGTATGTAGGATGTCATTGGGAGGTAGCTGCACATCCAGGGATGGCATATCCTGTCTTCTTTGCACCTAAGTGGAGCCATGTGACTATTCCTAGCTCTAAATGTGAGAAGTGGTGATGTCTTCCAGCCCTGGCCCATAAGTCCCCCCTCCCCACCATGCACCTGCATATGTTCACTTTTTCATACTCTCCTCCTCTACTGTCTGAGCAGAATAAAGAAGAGTCTCAGGGTGACCTTGGAAACCATGTATTGAAAATGACAGAGCTTCCATCAGCCTGGGTCCATCAGTAACTCTCCGGAGGAAGGATAACTACTGACGAGTCACCTGCCCTGTGTGATTACATCAACAGGAAATATACTGCTACACTAGCTGAGACAGTACAGATAGTCTAGGTCTATTAATTATAGCAATTAACCTATCTAACTAATGGAAGGGAAGAAATAAACATATTCAAATAGTAATCATACAGCATTGTGAACAGGAGAGGAGTGGGGAGAGACATGGGAAGTGGCCAAGGCTCAAAATAGGAAGAATTTTGCGGTGAAAGCCATCTGTCAGGAGGCGCAGCGTCTTAATGTCAGAGTGGCATAATAGGCAAGGGCCTCAAGATGGGACAAAGGGGCCCCTCTCTTAAATTCAAAATTGTATTTCTCAATGTGTTACTAGATTTTAGAAGACAAATAATTTGGAATAACTAAATTATACAAAGCTTTATATATGTCTTCCTCTCAGAAATTCCCAGAGACTTTAATATTCCTCTATGTACTGGATAAAAGCTGCTTAAAAACCTTCCAATGATGGCCTGTTGTAATCAAAAGAAAAGCCAAAGTCCTTACCAAGGCCTACAAAACTTTACATGACCCAACTCTGCCTTTTTTCTGACCTGACCTCACACTACCATCCTGATTCATGAGCACTCAGGCACTGAAGGGCTTGTTCATCATTATATCTCCAGCACTCAAGAAATCATTTTTGAAAGCATTTTCTAAACTGACTTGATCAAAGCATTCTAATTTGAAGAGCATCTAGGGAACTAGTATTCTGTGGAACACATTTTGGAAAATACGGTTTTAAAAGGAAGTACTAAATCTTTTCCTATAATTTCATATGGATGCAGAGATACATGCAAATACAGAGGAGAATTGTAGTTCCCCTTAGCAGTCACAGGGGATAAAGTAGTACTCTTTGCTGCTACGTGGAAAATTTCGGGATCAACCTGACAAATAGATTCCTAAAATGAATAGAAAATAGAGGGCTAGACTCTCCGGGCTCTACTGCTTCTCTCCTCAACTGCCAAGATATTGATGATGAGTGTTTTTACCAGGTCAAAGAATTCCCACTGGGCTTAGTGGACAAATGTCAACAGTACTTAGCTGATTTAACCTCTAGCAATTCATCAGAGATCTGACCTGCTATTTGGTTTTGAACCAATTTAGTTATTATCAGTTGCTTTGCCACAGTCTAAAGTCAGGTGTGTACTGCTTTGGTAAAACCTCACTTTCCTCTTCCACTTTACACAGCTTCCTCCAGCACTCCAAACTAGACATGTCTCACCTTCCACGTGTGTCATCCTGCAGGGAGTTTGGCATTAGCTGAGAAGTCAAGTGAGTTTCATCATCATCATTATCATCATTGAGCATGTGCTGCTCACAGCCTCTGAGGCTCGGCGTGCTACACGGCTCTGCATAGCAACCCTCCATGAAGCAAGCGTCTTAAGGTCAAAGAAATGAGGGAACACAGCAGTTAATCATGTGCAGCTTCCATCTGTTAATAAACAGTGTAAATGGGACAGAATTTATCATTTGCTTTTGGAGACACAAAGGTTAAGTGCTTTGTCCCACCCTACAAATCAAGACACTGTCAGAGCCCAGAATGGAATCAGGAGAATTGACAGGGCCCTTTTCGATCCAATACCTCCTCTCTCCACAGCAGTGTTCGTTGACCTCCTCCATGGGGAAAGTCAGAAATGGCAGTTAAAGGAAAACTTAAAGCTCCCACAGCAATTGATGGATGCTGCAGGTACAACTCTGAGAGTCCGTGTAGAAATGTTCAGTCAACCGATTCCAGTCTTCACACCAAAAGGCAAGCTTGATTTGCTACATTTTTTTTACGATTTTTAAATTGTTTTTGAGAGAAGGTATGTGTGTGTGTGTGTGTGTGTGTGTGAGAGAGAGAGAGAGAGAGAGAGAGAGAGAGAGGAAGGGAGAAAGAGAGAGAGAGAGAGAGAGAGAGGAGGGCCCGAAACAGTTTCCATAGTTCACAACATTAGTTGTGACAAAGTTTCATTCCACACAGGTTGATGCGGGGCCATGTGGAGTGGGAACCAAACCAAGGGCCTCCACCATGGGAGGCAAGAATCTTCACCACAGTTTGGCATATAGGTTTGCACGAGCTAGGCCCAGGACTCGATCACTGAATCTTACGGTTGCAAGACAATGCTCAACCTGTTGAGCTATCCTGGCATCTCATAATTTGCTAAATGTTATCCCATCCAGACTATAAAATAAGTGAGTGCCATTTAAAGAAAGTGTTTCAAAATTCTCCAATCATATCGACTCATTTACTTCTCATTTCCAGGCTCGTTAAATTAAATAAGGCAGAATGCCATCTCATCACATCTGAAAGTAGTTTGGGCAAGATCTAAAGAAAAATATTTCCTGGACATTACTCTTTATATGACTTGTTCTTTAAGTGCCAAAGGGCAGAGAGAAATATAAAAAACAATGTACTAGTTGGCAGTCAGCCCCTTTTCCTACCCATGGTTTTTGTCTTTAAAGTTTCATACTGTGTGGTTTAAGGACTTTCCTAAGAAACATAGTCTGGGTCAACGGGCCAGATATGCAGAAACTGGAGGTCTCTGAGCTCGGAAAGATACTGAGCTACCTACCCCAGACTTTGGATTTCAAGCTTCTAACTTGGGACCAATATTTCATTTGATTCCTTTTACCTGATAAGGCCTCTTCTTTCCTAGATCACTACACTTTTTTTTTTTTTCCTAAGCCAAAGCAATTGCTGAAGGCATGGATCCATGAAGCAAGGACAAGGTTTGATCCTCAGATGCATATATTAGCTTCTCTCTGCATCAAGGGCACAGAGTGCACCATCTTGGCATCCCATAATTTCAGAGAGGGTGGAACAAGCAAGCATGAGTGAATCAGAAGAAAGTAACTGTCCACTAAAGGCTGCTTGTTATCTTTAAGATCAAGTCCAAATCCCCTACTATAGTTGAAAAGACACACCATGAGCTGTCTTTGGTCAATATTTCTAGCTTCATTGTTTATCACTCTCACTCAGATGAACCCTGGGCTCCAGCCTGGCTGAGATACTTGCAGTTGCCAGAATGTTCCATGCTGTTTCCTTCCCCTTTGACTTTACAAATGATGTTTATAGTTGCTGCGAATTCTTTAAAGAAGTACAAGCATCTTTGCCCCTCAGAAGTCCATGCTAGGCAGAGCTAAGGGCTTCCACTTTTGTCCATCCATGGTAACTTCTTTATAGCATATCCTATTTTATGCAATTTCACATGTTTCTCCTCCGCTCAATTGGGAGCTCCTGAAGGGAAACCAGGCTTAGCACACTACAGGTGCTCAACAAATGTTTGGTAAATGAAAGATTTGTTTATTAGAAATAGAACCTAAGTGCATTTCCTGATGATAGGTGGGATGGAAGTCTTGTCTTTCCTGCAGAATTTTGCCCACGAAATGTTCATGCTGTAGATCCTTCTTCAGTTGTGATTCTGAGAGTCTGTTAATGACTCTTTGGCATGACACAAACATAGTCTTATAAATTTAATGGACAAAACCAACTAGTAACAATTCTGTGAAAAAGAATTGCAAGTTACATTTGTGTACAGTATCATAATAGTGAGATTCCATTTTATTTTAGTTCATCAATGAGAAGTCCTAGGCAAGGAATTCACCAAGAAAAGAATGGTAAAGTAATATAATACTACTACATTTGATTTGTTAAAGCTGCAAATATGGAGGAAAGAATGTTCCTAGATGTGCCATTGCATGATTTATAATCCTCTCAGTCCTAAGAAGCAAATTAAAGTCTAGCAGATGGTTCTCTGAAGCCCTGTAACACAGTTTGTCTGTAACTATAGTTACATGTTCTAAGCATCAGAAACATCTTAGTGAATTGCTATTGAATTATAGAGGTTTTCCAAGGCGCAAAAAGGCTTCTGCACCCCGAAGCATTGGCCAGAAGAGAAGGTGTGATGCTGAGGCAGGTGACCACTCTATCTCATTTCCTGGCAAGTATTTTCCCAGCTTCCTGAGACTAACCTTCCCAGGCAGCTCTTGTCTCAAGGAACAAACCACATAAGGAGCCTTGGATGCATTTGATGAATGAGGTTTGATATGTAGTAACTGATCCCCATAGACTATAAATTCCATGAGGAGATAGGTTTTTGTAAGTTTTGTTCACAGAAGTATCCCAGGTCCTGGAATAGTATTGGCACAAAATAGGCATGCAATAACTGTTTGTTGAATGAATGAATGAATGAATAAAAGATTCTGACAGTCTGACCTCCCTCTTAAGTGCCTCTGTGTGACCATTGTGCACCTGTGTGTTCCCCAAGTGCTGTGATGTTCTTGTCAGGAAGGACAGGATCATTCTACTCCTGAGTTCTAAAGAGTATGAGTCTATTCCTCTCTCTCCACCCATTGTTCAACCTGGTTCTTGCCCAGATTCTCATTCAAATTTTATTCCCCTGATGGCCCTACATTCTTATTAGCCCCCTAAGAAAATTGTTTGTTTTTCTATGGCTGGAGATTGTTTCTCTTAGCTTTACATACTCATTGAATTTCCATAGTACACAATCCATGCCTCCCCTATGGATTGTAATGATAGGTTCTAGCCCTTCGTCAAAGCCCCACCTCCCTATGAGTAAATAACCATTCCTGTCCACTGAGCTCTGAGAAAAGGTAAGTTTTGAGAGAAATTATGAGCCTACTGATGCCCTGGCACTAAAGCAAATGAGGTCATCTGAGAGAATTATGGATGAATCTATAATTGGAGACTTGAGCTATCTCTTTATATCCGTTGATATATTTTTCTGATTCAGGTCTCCTTGTTTGAGACATAAAATCCCAAACTCCAGAAGACTCAACTTCTCCCTTTCAATGGTGCTTTTCAGGTAAGACCCTTTATAGATTACCAAGGGTCATTTTAATCAGAATGAAAGACATCTCTTATTACGATGGCTTTGCTGACAAATAATTAAGATGAATTACTAGTATATACTTGTCCCAGCTGCCTCATTGGTGTCCATTTGGAGTAAGCATATGAAGCTCATAGTTCATGGCTCAGCTCTTTAAAAGCAATTTATAACCTAACTCACCATCCTAACTACCTGAGAAGATTTTAATCCTAAACCTGTCACCACCCATTATTTTCACGGGGTCCTGACAGTTCTACATTAAAAGAGTTTATAAGTAAAAGTTAACAAGGCTTGAGGAGAGTGATTTATGTTTCAGCATATGAAACAGTCAACATACTTTCCCTGGCCAAAGATAGCCCAGAGCTCTCTGAGGACTGAAAGAAGAAAATTATCTCAGAAAGATGAATGGCTCCTGCGTTTGGGCAGGTGGCTGATATGTGGCCCTGCGCCCGAGGCCCAGGTGTCAAGCAAAGCTTAAGAATGCAAGGAACAAAGTGTACCCCCTCAAAATTCCTTTCTGGCATGACTCGCTCACCCCCAAACTATATCACGTCTCAGGTATTTGGCAGGATGAAGAAAGGGTAAGCTCTTGTCTTTATAAAAGGCGAATGACCCAGAACTTCTCCTTGATTCATCAAAGCCAATAGTGAGGTATCCTAAACTTTCCCTATTTGTTGCTGAAAAATATAGAATCAGAGGAGGCAGGAGGGGTGTTTATGAAATACCACTCACCGCCCAAAAGACCACTTAGCGAAGGGAGAGCAACTGGAACTTTCTTTAGTGTACCTTCCTCTCCAGGGTACTGATGAACACACCTTTTGAGAAGCAGTTCTTCTTGTAAAAACACACCCCACCCCCTCCCCAGTTGTATCTGTCCGCTAGGGCTACCATAACAAAATTCGATAGACTGGGTGGCTTACACAGCAGAAATGAACTTGCTCAGTTTCAGAGGCTGGATGTCTAAGATCAAGGTGTTAGCAGCTTTGGTTTCTTCTGAGGCCTCTCTCCTTGGGTTGCACACAGTTACCTTCTCACTCTGTGTTTACCTGGCCCTCTGTCTGTGCACACACATCCCCAGTGTCTCTCTGTGGGTCCCCATTTCCTTTCAGACAAGGACACCACTCAGATTGGATTGGACCCACTCTAACAGCCTCATTTTTATGTAATCACTTCTTTAAAGACCCTGTCTCCAAATGAAGTCACATTTTAAGGTCCTGGGGCTTAGGGCTTCAGCATGTGAATTCACGAGGAGTGTGTGTGTGTGTGTGTGTGTGTGTGTGTGTGCGCGCGCGCGCGTGCGTGTGGCAGGGGGGTGGGGGGGGGCAGGGCACAATTCAGCTCATAAC
This sequence comes from Craseonycteris thonglongyai, assembly GCA_004027555.1. Taxonomy (NCBI): domain Eukaryota; kingdom Metazoa; phylum Chordata; class Mammalia; order Chiroptera; family Craseonycteridae; genus Craseonycteris; species Craseonycteris thonglongyai. The sequence goes on along the minus strand of PVKE010004566.1, from coordinate 9,760 downwards.
AGCAGTCAAGTGCAAAAGCACTCCAGCTGAAACATCAAGGTTTCTCTAACACTTAGTGTGGTTAAGATAATCCCATTTTGAAGAATTAAGGACAACCCATTTCTCAAAAGGAAACAGACATGTCATCTTAAGGAAGCTATCAAAGCACTTACAGACAGCTCAGCAAAGCAAACTCCTCCCAAACACATTACTTGTTTTTCCATCCTTGGATGCATCAATGATCAAATCCTTCCCCACCCCTTACCCCCTTTTTTTTCTTTTTAAAGAAGAAGCAGGCTTGCCCTTGTTTCATTCAAGTATACCATAAGGGTAACGTCCTCTCTTCCACAACTGCGTTCCATTTTTGGTGCCCAACTTTCTAAATGTGAACAGAAATGAATTTAGAGGGCTCAGTCTGATGCTGGTATGGTAGGTATTTCTCCATCCATTATTTCAAGTTATAATAAGCGGGTGTGATTGGAACTGCTCCCAAGATAAGCAGGCCATAATATTTTCACTGTCACCATGATCACAGACGAAGATAAGAGGCCAAGAACTATTTTTACTACCTATTTTTTACTCTGGGTGTTAAATGCAAGGGGAACAAGTGAAAAAACAAACTACCTCGGCCCCTGCAGCAGAATACAAAACGTCCAACCCCTTCCAACCTCTTTCTGGCCAAGATGTTCTTCAAGGATGACATGGATACTATTGAGGTGATTTGGAGCTGAGGAGATGCCTCTTAATTGTGTTTGTAGCCCCGAGCAGAATGCATGCCCATTCGAGCTACTTGTTGTATCATTTTTAAATCAAGGCCATCTTTTTCTCAGTGGTAAACGTGAAATGTTTTTAAAGGCCAGACTTAGCATAAAATCTATTGGTTGCTATGGATACCACTTACCACACAGGACTGCGCTCTGTGTTCAACTGTGTGATTTTCTCTATTCAAAGGTTCAGCATTGTCAAAAAACAAATTACTTTTTCTGTTGTTTATCTCGAAGTTCATTACGGGTAAGGCAATAAATAAGAAGATATTCACATACGAAGGGGAGCAACGTAGGGAGTCACTTGGGCACTATGCCTTAAAAATCCCGTATTTTATAATAATTATAGCCAAATTGGCTATTGTTAGGAAATAAAATGCAGTTTGATCTTTTTTGTGCGTATGTGAATATAAAGTAAAGCAGGTTACTTGGAAGTCTACTCCCAACAAAATTATATGTTAATAAGGCTCTTCACACCTACACAGCACTTACTAACAAAGCTCTGAAAGAGAGATTTAGCTCTGATAGGCTTGAAAGTACCCGGCTTTCCCCCTTATGAGAGAAAATGTGGGTTCAGGACCTAGTGCTCACTGAATTATTCATGCCATCTTTCCATCACATATCTTTAGGGTTGAAACCTGTTAGGCTGCTATTATGAAGTGCACAGGTCCACCCGCTCCCACACAAGCCCAGACGCCCGCATTGCAGGCCGTCCCCGCGCTCTGCTAATTAGCTTGAATATTTGTAGCTAGCAACCCCTTCCAAGCCCCACCTCTTCTTTTGGCCCACCTACACTCCCCAAGAAAAAGCAGGAAAATAAAAACCCACAAAGAACTGACAGAATTCGCAAACGGGGCTTTCTTCATTACTGGAGGGTATTAAAAGGTAACTTTGTGTCAGCAAGTTCCCAGTGGCTGCAGCCTGTAGATTTTGCTGCAACTCTGGACTGATCAAGGAATGCCCTGAACATTGACTTTGACACACTATTTAAGAAGTTCTCCTGTCACCTCTCTAATGCTTTTTAAATTTCCTTGATCCGGGCTATTTGCATGACAATGAGGTAAGGGGAGATCTTAATGAAGGCATCTGTTTTTGAACATGCTTGTTGGTATTGGGTGATTGTAATAATCACTGGAGGTAGACGGAATTCTCATTTGGATTCACCACCAAGCAATATACCGGTGCCTGCTAATGTGCAAATTCCAACTTGTCACCAAAATTACCTGTAGTTGGTAGAATTGTCTGAGCTGCAGAGTGATTGTCTAATTCCTGCCCGGGCATAACCTACTTACAAGTAGGTTATGCCTGGGCAGGAATTTGACCACAGGCAATTCATTTCCATATTGCAAACATAAAAACAAAGCAAATTAAAAGCTGGAATGCCCAAGGAAAATACAAGTGGCATTGTTCATCTCCTCACCGCACACACTGGCCCTGGTGGGAAACTTGCTGGATCTGACCTGGAGGTTCAGTCAGGCCGGCACCAAAGAAACTGAGATGAGGGAGCCCTGAAAGCCAAGAGTTCTGCTGGCTGGAAATCAGAAGGGGTAGCTGTGAAGGAGAGCTCAATGAGGGATGGATTGTAGTCTGTTTTGCTCATCCACGTAGCCTAGTGCCTGGAACACTAGCACATAGCAGATGCACAAGAAATCTTTGTTACTGAGTGAAGCTGAAGGCCCTTGCTAAGAGGTGACTTTATCAGTTGGATCGTTCTTGCAATCAATGAACACCAACTCTCGTTAGCTTAATCAGAGGCAGGACTTAATAGCCATGCTGTAGGGAAAGGTGGAAAGACAGGATTTAAGGCAGTTGTAAGAGTCTAGGTGGCAGAAACCAATGGATTTCTCCAGCATGCTGCCACTGGAATGACTCGGCACCAACCATTTTCAGTCTGTCTGCCATTTGCTCAAGATTCAAATTTTTAGGGAGAGTGCTAGAGGGAAGGTGTCCTTAGTTCAGATCATATGCTTATCTTTTGGCTAGAAACTACAAGTCCCAGCCTGCCTTGCAGCCAAGCATAATCAGGTGACCCAATCTGCACCAGTGGAATATAAACTGAAGTGATAAGGAGCCACTTACTGGGCTGGTACTCCTCTGTGCTTCCTTTCCTTCCTGCCGGGTGGAAATAGCAAAGACTGTGGTTACCTTGGAAACCATGCTTTGAGGATGGCAGAACCACCCCCATGAACCTAGGCCCCTTGATGACTGTGTGGAGCAGAACTCATCTACTGACTCCAGATTGTTACATGAGAGAAGAATAACTTTCTGTTCTGTTGGAGACAGTACATTTTGGAGTCTCTTTGTTATGGCTACTGGGGGTGGGAAAAGAAACATCACCCTCCCTCCCACCCCCACCCAAAAGTAATCTGTGAGCTCACTTTCATCAGAAGAAGGAGAAACAGACTCTTAGAAGCAAAAACAACAAATGCCCATTCCAATAGTTGCGATAGCTAGCATTCTGATCACCACGCACAAGCTCGATACAGTACAAGTATTTGCAGCTCCTGCTTCTGGACTAGACTGATTTGAAATTCCTAACCAGTTTAAGTGTCCCTTTCTTTGCCTCTTAAACACATGATTTGCCCCCATTTCACTCTCCTCTACTTACTGAAATGCCAATCATAGAATTCCTCGATTAAGAGGCTGATGAGTTCAATAAAGTACACTGTAGGAGGAGGAGAATGGAAGTTTTGTGCTTGCCATCTTGTCTCCGTGGCTGCCACCGCTTGCAATATAGACTAATCTCTAGCACTGATTGGCACATGCCCAGCCTCAAGAAGCACCATTTTGTACTAACCACCACTAAGGAGAAGCTGTCATTTGCTAAGTAAACAACTCATTAGTCTGGAGAGAGAATGGGTAGTAGAGGCACAGACTCCTAATTCGTATTTTTATTTTGTGATTTATTTTAAATCAATCAACAAGGACTTATTGATTGCTTACTATGTGCCCATCATTGCTTTCACTTTGAGTAGAACAATGTACATTTTCAAAATAAGTATTGTCATTAGTGTTTAAGAAAGAAAGTGACTCAAATTTTCCCTGGTTAAAAGAGATACACACAGTTATACATATGTATTTTAACTCTTGCTGCACTGGTAAGGGTAACTTCCCAATTTCATGTTGGAAGTCATAAGGAAAATGGGATTTATTTAAAGTAATTCCAGTCTAGAGTAACCTTTTTCTGAAATGCTTACTTCATTGGTGAAGTCTTCCTTTTCCTCTTTCTTCAGTTTCCTTGTATCCCATTCCTGGGTCCATCTCCCTGCTCACATTCCAGCATTCCACAGATCTGAGACCTTGCATCATGAACTTTGAAGGGTGTTTAACCAGTTCAGAGTTCCCTTTCAATGAAAGGGTTGGACTCACCAACCTCTCTGTTCCCTTCCATCTCACTCAGCCTGCAAATCCTTAGACAGTCTTTCACGCTTTGCCCAAGAACCTGGTTCTGATCAGCCCAGCTCTTATCATCAGTGTCTGTACACTAATCTCCTAGACTACTCGCCTAGGTACAACCCTGAGCTTCCTTCTTGGCCAAGGGCTTGCTGCCCCCATGGGGACTGACTAGCTCGCTTCCCCCCACCCACCACCAAAAGAAGAAGAGGTGGCCCTCCCATGGGTCAGCATTCCAGCACAGAGGCACCATTCTGATCCGAGGACAGGCGGCCCTTTGGTGAAGGGACAACCTGTGAACAGATATTCTGTATGTAAAGGCAGCTGGAGCTACGACCAGGAAGGAGGTTTAGGCAAAAAAGAAACTGTTTCTGTGCGTGCATTATAAAGGAATGGGAGTATGGGGGCAGGGAGCCTGGAACTAGATGAGGTGTCAGGGTAGAAAATCGAGACTGGAATTTTCTGTGATGGTGGAGCTGTCTCACTTCTCTGCTGCCCAACAGGGCGGCCACTAGCCACAGCGGTTATTGAACACTTTGAATTTTATTTAATTTCCATTCGTTTAAATTTAAACAGCCCCACCTGTGGCTGGTGACTGCCTTATTGGACAGCACAGGTTCATAGGGAGATGCTTAGCAAAGTCAAGTTGAAGTCTCGGGAAAAAAACAGCCAAGGAAGAAACTGCCTGCAGTGAGGACGGCTGCCGGCCTTCGGTGTGCTGTCCTGGGCCATAGCCATCACTCTTTGGAGTTGAGAAGGGACGAGGAGGGCGGGGGATGTATAGGACAATGCAAGAGGAAGACAAGGTTAGTGCGGCACGTGAGACAGTGCCCGGGGCACCCTGGTTTCACCTCCTTCCTCCAGGTCCCCCAGGCTTGGGAGGCACCTGTGACCCTTGGCTGGGAAGGGCTGGGAAGAGAGCCAGCGCACTCAGCAGCCCACGGCGAGGAAACCGCATGACCAGATAGGAAGAATGGAGGTGCAATGTGATCTGCTCTTTAGACACAGCCCGAGGACCTCTGCTCCCAGCTAGCTCAGCTCTGTCTGGGCACTGAAAACAGCACACAAATGCAAAACTGCAGAGGAGTTCTAGCTGTACTCTGCCGTCTGTTCTTTTCCATTAACCCATGTCCTGAGTGGCCACCAGACATGAGACCCTGTGGGCTCCCCTTCTGCCCTTGCATGTCATCAACAAAGCCACCGTCACGTGAACTCTCCCAGGCCTCAACTTCCACTAGTGCCAAAGACACAGCGCATCAGAGAGGGGCCCTTGGAAGTGGGGAGGGGCTGGAAGAAAAGGGATTTGCCTGCAAGTACAGATGGAGCAACATCTCCAACTCTTTGTAACTTTTTGTGGCAAATGAGTTAGCCCAGGCTGGGAGTAATAGATGCAGCTGGAGGCTGAGGCATCCAGAGACAAAGAAATGCACATCCTATTTATAGTTGTGGTGGTGACAACTGCAAGAATGAGAATCTTTGCTCTAGGGGGTGGGATGGCAGGATGGAGGAGAGAGAATTTTCCTTTTCGTTCTATACCTCTCTGTATAGTCTGAACTCGAATAATTTGTTCAAGAAGAGTCTGATCATGTTTACACTAATGTTGATATTGGAAGAGGCAACAAGCCACAAGATGATTTATTCTTTTTTTATATATAAAGATTTTATTACTGTTTTTGACAGAGAGAGACAGAGAGAAGGGGGAGGGCCCAGAGCAGTCTCCATAGTTGCACATCATCAGCCCTTGACATGGTTTCATTCCACACAGGTGGGCGGGAACTGGGCCAGGGACCTCCGGCATGGGAGGCTCATCCCCACAAGCAGCGGGGCCAAACCGGGGGCCTCCCAAATGGAAAGCTCACCCTGGTGAGAGCCGAACTGGGGGTCACACCGCAGTTCAGCATATGTGTCCACACAGACCGGGACCGGGATTCCATCCTTGGACCCCAGGGCTGCAAAGTGAGTGCTTATCCTGTGGAGCCATCCGGGCTTCCCCAAGATCATTTATTCTTGGAGCCCCTTTGGGTGAGAATAGTTTGTTGGAAGTCTAAGATGGTGTCCCTTGGTGTCTAATAATGGGGGTAATGTGCTAAAATTGTTTTAATGGAGCTGTGGACCCCAGTGTGAGAAGGGCCCGGGTAGCAGAGGGCAGAGTCTGGGCCTGGGCTCTGTGAAGAGAACATCAGGGTCTTTTTAAGGGACATTTTGTGGACAAGAACCCTCAGAGCCACCAAACAGGTTATAAGAGGAGGATCTGAGGTCTTCACAGAAAGGGCCTTTGAACCTCGGGAGGCAGCTCAAACAGAGGACAGAGAAAGATAGAAGGGAGCCCCGTAAGGATGTTGAACATCTGATCTGTGAGTTAATGTAGCAAAGCCAGTAATGAGATGGCTTCTTGTCCTACTAATGACATTTGTAGGACAAAAACGCCACATGGCAGTTCCATAGCTAAAGCTTGGAGGATGTAGTGGGGACAGGAGGACCCGCTGGACACCCAAGGCAAAGACAGCCCGAGAGCCTACTTTGGGGGCAGAAATATTACCCTCCCATGTGGTGGAAGCTGGGAGTTACCCCGGAGGTTAGGAGGCCTTCCCTCAGAATCTGTCTTCCTAGGAGGTCCTCTCCCTAAGGACTCTAGTCTGCTGCATTGTCCCGGCCTCCTCCTCCCTGCCCTTTATATCCTGAATTAAAAGAAAGAGAGAACATGAGCAGAATCACTTTACACCCACAGGATGAACTGCAGCTACAGTGGTTATCTGATAAACTAGGAGGCAAATCAGTGTGAGCATCCACTGAAAAGGGACCTGAGACCTGAAAGTAGCACAGAGCAAATGCGAGCATCCAGGGTTGTGGAGTAATCAAGAAACATTGCCCCCCCACCCAACCACCCCCCACCCTCCAGCCCTTAACAGGAGGTCAAGGCTAAGACAAGGGCCTCTGCTTCTCCTCCTGTCCGCTGGAAACTGTCTTCTCCGGCTCTCAGGTCCCAAGATGCTGGTCCCCAAGTGCATTCCCAGCTTCACTTCCTCCTGGACCCCATGGCTGACCGAGGGCTCAGCTCACCCAGGCTGCCAAGTCCAGCCCTTTCCCGAACACTTACATTGGCGTAATTATTTTAATTGAAAAAATAGGCAACTAATGATTGCAGCTCTCTCAGCCAATTCATAATGGAACCCCAGCGCTAGAGAAATGCAGGTCCACTGTGAGTATTTAAAGGCCTGCTGCCTCAGAATGGCTCTCACACTTGGCTTGGAGCAGGGAGCTCCCCCTTTGGGGGAGGACTAGTTAATGAAGTCAGTGTCAATTCATTCCTTCTGCCTTTTGTGGAAAACTCGCCCCATAGCCCTGCCTGAGTCAAAAGGGTTCTGGAGTGCCTGTGATTTCTTGCTCGAGAAAAAGAATAGCATTTTGCATAATTCTGAGAGCGAGCAACATGACTCTCCACATCCTGCAAAATTCCGAGATACACAATGCAGAACATGAATAGAGGTCCCAGCACGCAAGCCGTGATAAGGAGGTGTGTGGCATTCCACAGCCAGTCCCCTGCCTGTGAAGCAACATAAAAGCCCGGTTAGTGCTGCGTAACAGCTGTATTTTTCTCGTCTACAAATTCCAGTTGTATGAAAGTGGCACGCAACAAGGCAACACTGTGTCTGCCAATAATGGAAATTGCTTGAGATTCCCGAGGAATTGGTGAATGAGAGGGGGTTGCTGAGGTCGCCCTGGGAGTCTATGTCTTGACTTGAGATGTTAGACACAGGGGTGCTGCTCTTAGCTTAGCAGCCCCAAAAGAGCGGTGAGAGGAAAGCTGGTACATACATGGGGCAACGGGGTGTTTGAGGGGAAGGGCATGGTATGTGGGGGTCTGTGGAAGCCAGAATTGCAACCTGAGGGGAGCTGAAGGGGGTAGAAGACATGGCCAACCATGCATCAGGACCCCCCACCTGAGGTTCTCCCCATTTCTGACCAACTGCCACCACCTCCTGAGTTCTTCCGCTCAGGAGGCCATCGAAGGGCCAGAGCAGACACATCAGGAGGCTTCTGCCTCTGGATCAAGGTGTCCCCCACAAGGAGTCTCTTCATTGTTTTCCCTCCTGTAGCTCTTGTACCTTCTAGATCTAGGTATTGTGATGAGGGGAGACATGGGGCATGAAGTCTTACAACCACCTATGAGGTGGGCATGGGTGGGTCTCATTATGGTCAGCTTCACAGATGAAGAAATTGGGGCTTGAAAGGATGAAGTGCTCACATCTATGCAGCTAGCACAGAACGAGCAGAACTAGGATTCAAACCCCGGGCTTTTCAGGTCACTCTTTAGTACCTGCCCTGCCTCGTTCATGGGTGTGTTGGTTGCTACTAACCCAGCCTTTTGGCCCCTACCTCCCTTTGCACGTTTATGCGTCGGTCTGGCTCCTCATAGCCTGCTGGCCTCAACTCTGGTAGCCTTACGTGCTCCTGCTTATGGGATTGGCCTCAGAGGGCTTCCTGGTGATTGCTGGTGACTGCTAGATTCCCAGGTTTCCAAACTCCTAACAACGTATCTGCCTGCTTTCTGGCCCCAAATTCAACTCACTCCAGGTTTGTCTGCCTCTGAAGTTTACTCTGTCTCTGTGCTTCATTGGTCATGTTTGCTAGACATGCCCACGATGCTGGGCCATGTGTTGGGGGCGCTAGACCAGATGGGAGAAGCCAAGGCAGAGCTGGGGAACGGAGCCAAAGGTGCATCAGGGGCCAGCACTAGGGGTAGAGGCACCAGAACCTGTGCAGAGATCAGCAGTGTGAGAGCCAAGGGAGAAGCCCGGCAAAGAAAGACAAGATCCAGGCAGCTGTGAAGTGAACCCGAGAAGCACGCGGGGTTCCTTGAAATCATGGCTAAGCACATTTACTCGTGTTTTAACCGTATTACCGTGGGCAGATTATGGTGAGGACAGATGCTGGTTAAGAGAGAGAAGCCTGAAAGAGTTTTACAGTTTGTTCTATGTGCAGCTCCCTGGGGAAAGCACAGTGCCCTACACTGGGCCACTCGGGGTAGCACCAGGGTCAGTCACACTGCAAAGAGAGGAAGCAGGGCTGTGGGCAAGAGCCTTTTTGTGTTTTCTATGGGAAGGAGCACGTGAGAAGGGGAAGGAGACTTAGCACTGGCCGGTTTGAAGAATTTCACCGGGCTGGGAGCTTAAGGGCTGCTACTGGTTGCCTGGCACCTGGCCCTGGGGCAATTAGGGCAAGTGTAGAGTGGCTGGCAGTGTGAGAGCCCCACAAAGGAGGTAGCTGGGGGTGTGAAACTAATTGTTTGCTCAAGAAGGGGGACTCACTAGCCTCTAGCAGGGGCCTCAAAACTGGGTAGAGACAGCACTTATATTAGAATTGGGTTGAGATTAACACAACTGTCGAGAGGTTATATATATATATATATATTTAATAATTACACAGTAGTATACTCATAAAGAGGCTGAAAAATCCAGCAATACACTGAAAACTGAATTTAAGAGTGACTCCCCAAAGCCGGGATGGCTCAGTGGGTTAAGTGCTCACTTTGCAGCACTGGGGACCAAGGATCGGGTCCCGGTCCTGGCCCGTGCAGAAACATATGCTGAACTGGGAGCTCCCCCAGTTCAGTTCTCTCTCTG
>PVKE010004565.1:35344-64045 GCA_004027555.1 Craseonycteris thonglongyai | reverse complement strand
GGGAAAGCCGGGACGGCTCAGCGGGTTGAGCGCTCGCTTTGAGGCCACGAGGACCGAGGATCGAATCCCGGCTCCGGCCCAGGCAGGACCCACGTGCTGAACTGGGGAGTTCCCACAGTTCGGTTCTCTAACTGTCTCTGTCTCTGTCTCTCTCTCTATCTGTCAAAAAGTAAAATAGAAATAAATATGCACTGAAGATAAAACAATTACTCTCTATAAATATAAAAAGATATAAAAAAAATTATTACAAAAAAAAAAGCTCACCTCTAACATCCCTCATCTTTGTAGCCTTCTACAAGGCCCATCACCATTCATCTCCCCTTAGCCCCCGACACACACACAGCCTGACTCCTTTCCTAGAGCACCTACTTATCTCCGCCTCCATTATCACAGATGTCACATCACCTTTCAGGTATTCGTTCACACATACCTGTCTTCTCACCCTGCTAGGCGCTACTGTTAGGCAAAAATCATGTCTCACATATGGTAATCTCTCAGTAAAGTGCTGTCAAAGCAGCAGAGAAGGGGCAGGGAAGAAGCAACTGTAGTTTAAGACCTCTGTAGACTATTTGGATCCCTGATTTTGTAAGGTTTTGTCTCACCTGCTCTGAGGAGGGAGTTCCACAATAATGCTGATCCATTGGCTTTCAGATGATAAAGGGCTAAATTCAAAGTTTTGCTTTCCTTAGTATTTTTTAGATCTCAATTGTGGTAAATTATGCTTAACATAACATTTATCATTTTAATCATTGTTTAATGTACTGTTCATTGGCATTAAGTACATTCACAGCGTTGTACAATTATCACCACCATCTATGTCCAGAACTTTTTTATCTTGTCAAACTGAAACTCTGTATCCAATCAGTACTAACTTTCCCTTCCCACCTCCCACATCCCCTGGCAAACACCATTCTACTTTCTGTCTCTATGAACTTGACTATGCTGAGTACCTCATATAATTGGAATCAAACAATATTTGTCCCTTTGTGACTGGCTCATTTTACTTAATATAATGTCTTCAAGGTTCATCCATATTGTAGCCCGTGTCTGAATTTTTTCCTTTCAAGACTGAATAATATTCCATTGTATGCATTGGCCACATTTTGTTTGTGCATTCATCTGTTGATGGTCACTTGAGCTGCTTCCACTGTGGGGCTATTGTGAATACTGCTGCTCTAAATATGGATGTTCAAACATCTGTTTGAATCCTTGATTTTACTTCCTTTAGGTATACACCCAGAAATAGGATTGCTGGATTATATGGTAACTCTATGTTCAGTTTTCTGAGGAACTGCTATACTGTTCGCCACAGTGGCTGCACCATTTTACATTTCTACCAACAGTGAACAAGGGTGCCAATTTCTCCATATCCTTACCAACACTTGTTATGTTTTTTTGTTTGGTTTGGTTTTTGTTTTTAATACTAGCCATCTTAATGAGTGTTGAAATGGTATTTACTGTGATTTCGACTAAATTCACTTTTGAGCCTCTGCCACCATCTTGATTCCCCTCAAGAAACCCAATCTAATTGTAGAGCACGACCTCTATTTCTTCCTCATGAGACTGAAGCCTGCCTCCCGGGAATGTCTCAGCCACACAGAGAGATCTCAAAGGCAACTGGGCCTGGAGCCTGTCGTACTTCTTCACACAGGTCAGCCGGGGACACTCTCACAAGACTACCATGGAAGCTCAGCTGACAGATGGCAGGGCAGGTTGCTTTTACAGTCCAAAGCGGGACCATAAAGCACCAACAAAAGCACCTTTTTGTTCTCTGACACTCCTGCCCCCATCTCCCATTCCCTCCTCCTGTCCTCACAGTATCAGCACCGAGGAGAACCAAGCAGCTCAGGCCATAGCAGTGTGTCTCAAAGGGGGTGCCACTAGCATTCAGAGTAGGACAATTCTTCATCATGCCAGACCATTCCACACACCACAAAACATTCAGCACCCCAAGTCCCTACTTGGTAAATGCCAGTAGTGGCCTCCAGTCATTGTGACAACCCAATATCCCCCACCCACATCTCCCAAGTATCTTCCCTCTGGAGATGGGAGTCACCCAGGTGAGGACCAGGTCTGCAAAGCAGTCTGGAGATTCCCAATATTCTGCCCTTACTCAGGCAAAGCAGCAACTACCATAAAGGGTCCCAGTGCTGCAGGAGATGATGGAGATCAGCCAAGGAAACTGTCACAGGTCGCTTTAGGTGACCTTGATGACTCCTCTGAGTGTGTTAATGGTGAGTTGACAGTGAAAGGCTCGCACATAAGGAGAAGTGGGAGGACACTCTAAAAGCAAGATGACCACTAGAACAGAGTAAATACCCCAACGGGGCCTCGTGGGCTCCACACTCAGGACTTGGAATCCGAGCCTGTTCCCTTCATGCTCATTTGACCCTCCCTCCCTCCCTCTGTGGTGAACACTGCCCTCAGCAGTCTCCGCCTCGCCTAGGCTGGTTTAAGGGACTTTGTGCTGCCATAGCAACCAGGAAACAACCTCTGCTCACAATGAAAAGGATGGCGCTGTGGCCCAGATCTATAGGTGCACTGGCTGGTAAAGAGCAACAGGACCAGGGAACAAGGGTGCAAGCCAAGGGGAGAGAGAGGTTGCCCTGAGAACAGACAATCCAGGGTTTGAGGAGTTTGGGTTTGTGGTTTATTTTTTCTCCTGACAAAGGCACACACTGTCTAAACTGTGTGGCTGGTTGTTATTAAGAAGCTGCTGTATGAGGGAAAAATGTATTTCATAAAAGGCTCAGTGTTTGTGGTCTTCTTGGGCTCCCTGCTGAGCTCAGGAAATCTTGAGGTGTGACCAGTTTTCAGTCTTCAAAACCAAGATGAACTGCCCTTGAGTAGGGTGGTCAGAGGGAAAACATGTTCACGCTCTCTCTCCTGAGCCGGGGACATGGGAAGTTAGTCCAGAACAAACAGAAGGTAGAAGTCTTCTTTGAACCAGAGGTAAGTTTTCCAGCTGAATAAAGGCATATTTGGAGGGGGAGTGGGGGGGGAGGGGCGGGCAAAAGCTCTATTTTTCCGTTTGGAGCTGAGCCATGTGTGTTTGGGTTTGTTTTGTTAGTGAGGTGGTGGGGATCACTAGTAGATCTTCCCTCTTCCTTGATGAAACTCAAGAAAATAAGATAGTTTGCCCAACAAACTGGTAGTGCCCCTAGGACCTCTCTCTTCCTTCCCCCTGCACACTGACTTACAGCCTTATTAGCTTTAGACTATAGGCGTTTTCAGATTATCTAGAATTCAGGTGGTTTGCTTCAAGACCAAATTTCCTCCTAGGTTCTAGGCACACTGACGGCTATTTGGTTTTTAGAAGTTGTGCTCTGTGGTTGAAATGCTGTGTGTGTTCTTGCCATTTCAATAGCTTCCTTGATGTTTCTGGAATTCAACCCACAGGACTCATATTTAATATGGGAGGGGGGAGGGAGAATCTCATTTTAGGAGATTTTTAAGTGGTAGCAAAATTCCCTTGTTGTACTGCAATTTTACTTCATTGAATTCTGCCAGAAATAAGAAATCCATTGGGGGTACTTTGAAAATTTTTGGATCACACAGAAACTCCCACTGTCATGGTAGTTTGTCATGATATTTGATATTTGCTGTATTAAAAGACATATAGAGTTTCAAAGGACCTCTGTGGCCAATGGTATTTACTTACTTACAAGATATGTAACTACTATATAGACTCCTAAATAGCCAAATTAGATAAAGTTACATAGCGTCTGGAATATATAGAAATTCTCCCTTTGTACAGCTGAAGCTATGGGTTGGAATGGCTCTCTCCTCTTTAAATTGCCAGCTAGTCCAGTTCTAATTTCAAAGTTACCTGCTGCCCTTGATAGTTCTGACTACTTCCTTGCATACCAGGAAATTTTAACTTGCCTGTAACCTACATTCCAGCCTATTTAAGCCTCCAGGCATGAGTGGTTCACCTGTAAGTTTAATGGGATAAAATAGAACTGTGCCCTGGGCTCTACTAATTCTGAGATGTGGAAAACAAGATCAGCTGCTAAGAAGAGTGATTGTGTTCCACGACACCATGTGAGCAATTCAGAGAAAACCAGTTACTAATAAAATGTCCAATGCACTGCACAAGCACTCTTTGCTATAAAAGTGCTGTCCACAGTGGATCTATCCAACTGGTTTCTTTCCATTGCAGGATTATTTGAACTGGAAGTCCCCAGAAGATTATATCCTGATCAACAAGCCCCAGGACGAGGGAAACCCTAACCAGTACACATGGAGCCTCTTTCTCCCTAAAACATTCAGCACTAGGAAGGGCGCCCTGATCCTCTACTCAGAAGGTTTAGCCCTATCAGCATGGACACCTGAAGAGAGGCAAAGAGGCTCTTACCGCCACAAAGGCCACCGGAAGAGGCTGGATCTTGAACTACACACACTTCAGGACCTCAAGGAAGACATCCTGGCATATGGAAGGGCACAGGTAGGCAGAGCACTGGCCCGGGTTCAGGAATGCACTCACCTGCACGTCTAGAAATCCATTTGTAGCTTTGGGTATGGTTTCTCAGACCCAAGGAAAGTAGAAAACTCTCAGACTTCCATTTCTTCATCGCTAAAATGGGACTGTGTTCTTGGCCCTATCTGCTGCATACAATTGTCATGAGGCTTAAATGAGATAATGTCATGTGAGAGGACTCTGAAAAGCATGAGGGCTATAGTAGTGTCACTTTGTGAAAGGAAAATGCAAAGTCCTTTTCAGCATTCAGACAGATCCAGGCTAGACAGAATTCTTGAAATCCTGCCTTGTAGCCACAAGCAGCATTATCATATCTCTGATGTTCTTGGCTTTGTGGACATGAGAGGGAGAAGCTTTTAAATATTTACCTTGAGCCCTTCAGCATCTGCAGGGTAAGTTAATGACTTTTTCCATTTTGAATTTAATATTCAGGGAAAACCTCTGTGCTCATTTATCTGATCCATACTTTCTAAGGTCTTATGAGATGGAGAGGTTAGGAAGATGTGTCACTTTATAAAATTCTAGGTTATAGGTGGTGGGTTACTACTTAGTTTAAAAGTCTCTACTGGCTTCTTATTCCCCATAGGATATAAAGTTATTAGCATCTTATACCAGGCCCTTGACATGCTGACTTCCTCTTCCATGTTTAGCCACATCTGCCACTTGTTCTTACCTCCTCCTTGACTATGGACCCTTCAAGGCCCCATCCATGTGAATCACTCACTGTTCCTCAAACACCCCATGCCCTTTCCAGACTCTGTGTTTTTACATGTGCTTCTACAGCTGGAAAATTCCTCCTGCACATCTACAAAACACAACTTAATGTCATCTCTTCACTGAAGCCTTCTCCCACTTCCTTAGGCAGACTATGCCATTGCTCCCGCTTGTGTAAATGTCCCCATACCATCATGCATTTAGATTTCTCTTTGCCAATCTATTGCCATTTCCTACAGTGCAGGGACAATGTCTAAGTCATTTCCAGAAAATAGTGAGTACCCATAAATGCTTGTGGAATGAATGAATCAATTATGCATGATACTTTCTATGTTTCTTAGCTCATCTCTCAGTATCATCAATGAGCAATGTATGGCCTACCCTACCCTAGGCAAGGCTTCCAAAAGGACAGAATCCTCTGCCCCTTTTCCTTCTTTCAAAATACAGAGAACTTTAATGACCTTGGCCAAATGTCCAATTAACAGAAAACTAATTGTTGTTGAATGTTTACCATTATAAATTATTGTATTTAATCTTCAAAGACCCTGGAAAATATCATTGTTCTTGCCCCCTTTTGTAGATGAGGAAATGAGGCTTGGAGGAGTAAGGTGACTTGGCCAATGTCTTAGAGCTAGTAAATGACAAAGCTAGTATTTAAACCCAGGACTGTATACCTCTCCAGGGCCAGCATGCTTTGCACTTTGTCCTACTGTCTGTGGACTTGGACAGCCTTCAGAGGTCATTGTGCCAGGCTGTGGTCTGTTCTTCCTCACATCCATTCCTTATCCTTACCTTACTCTGCTCTGCATCACAATGGGGTTGACCACAGGCTAAATATAGTTTCACAAACATCTGTGTCAACTGTCTTCTAACTGAATTTACCAGTGGAAGACACTGAAAGAAGCCTGGAGAAAGAGAAGAGAAAAGCAAGGTATTTCTCCCCTCCCATCTACCTGTGATGATGAGAAGCACCTGCACTACCTCTGTGGTCCAGCTTCCAACAGATAGTCCACTGTGGCTCCAGGCTCCTCCAGGTGACACCACCAGTCCTCCTTCTGTCTTTTAGTCTAAGCATGGTGCTGGCTTCCTTGTGTTACTAATCTCAGTGTTGCCTCACCATCTTTTTGGCTTCTGAGCTCTCTAATCACCTATGAAACCAATCCCTGAATTAATAACCTTTTGTGTTTAACTACTTAGAGTGGTTTCTGTTTTCCCAGCTGGATAGTGATATGTTCAGAGTAAGAATACCTTCCACAGCTTTCAAATGTTTGTCCATATGGTTTAAATATTTCATGCAACAGGGATCTTATTACCTTATAAAGGAGATGACTCTTTTGTAGGGAAGAGCTTCTTTTGGGTAAGATTTGAACTCAATGAAAAAAAAAAAGTTCCTGGGATCCCATGGTATTCATCTACTTCACTTATAACAAATACATACTTGAACAAAGAAGAACAATGTAGTTTAACTCCAAATGGGTAGAAGGGAAATGGTATGAAAAAATCAGAAAGGAAAGAACAGTTTGGGCATAGTAACATGGCGGGAATTTATGATAGAGGACATAGTAGATTAAAATAAGAGGAAAAGCAACTCAAAAGGGCTTGGGATCTAAAAAAGAAAAAAGAAAAAGAAAAAATGAACACCTGAAAAGAGGAGAGCTCTGTAAACTACCGAGCATCATATGATTAAGAAAACTACAGACTGGCAAGAAAGTTTTTAAATCAGACTATCTGGTCCTGGGAAGGCTATGGGGAAATGAGTTGTCTAATACTTTAGAAGCACAAATTCACATGACATTTCTGGAGGGCATTTTGGCAAAGCCTTAAAAAAGGCTGACACTCTTCAATTCAGCATTGTACTATTAGTAACATGCTTCAGGAAAAAAATCAGAGGTGTGCCCAAAGATTTATGCACAAGAATGGTTGCTACAGGTTTATTTATTATTATACAAAATATAGCAAACAATAAATGTGCAACAATGGAATATTAAGTAAATTATGGTACAGTCATATAATGGATTTGGGGGCAGGTAATAACATGAGAAAATATTCATAGTGTATTTTTTAAAGGCAGGTTACAAAATAATATTCAAATAATAAAACTACCAATGTTCATTAACATTTCTTTTGATATTTAGTATGTTCCTGCCATTGTTTTCCATGTTTTCTATGTATAACTCATGTATGTTTTCTATGAAATCCTGAGAGCATGTACTATTATTATATTATCTCATTTTAGAAGTGAGAAAATTAAAGCATAGCAAGTTTGAATAATTCACTCAAGATTATACAGCCAGGTAGATAATTGTAGAAGAATTTTAGACTATGGTAGGCAGTATAGAAAACATTGCCTGTTTAATATAATCTCAATTTTTAAAAATTAGCTTTATGGGAAGCCGGGATGGCTCAGTGGGTTAAGCGCTCACTTTGCAGCCCCAGGGACTGAGGATCGAATCCCAGCCCCGGCCCGTGCGGACCCATATGCCCCAGTTCAGTTCTCACCGGGGCGAGACCCCAGCCCAGTTCCTGCTCTGTGCAGCCCCGCCCATCTGTAGAATGAAACTATGTGGAAAGACTGATGATGTGCAACTATGGAGACTGTTCTGGGCTCTCCCCCTTCTCTCTGTCTCTGTCTCTGTATCTCTCTCTATATATATCAAAAACAATTTAAAAAAATTAGTTTTACAAGCAAAGGATATACATCAAAATTTAACCATGGCAGGTGGAATTATGTCATATTTTTATTCATAATACCTGTTTACCAAACAGTAGTTAAGTTATGGAATTTTTTAAATAAAATTTAAATCTATGGCTTTGAAAGAGGTGGACAGTAAAAGAGAGAGTACGGTTGATTCGAGAGCACCAGGGGGAATCAAAAAGCGAAAATGGAATAGAAGCAGTACTATGAATTGAGCCCACCAATAACCACACCATCTGTTCTGCAGGGTCGGTATTTCCTTGTCCAAATAGCATAGTTCAAAAGTTAAAAACACCATACTCAGAGTAAAAAATCCAAAATAGGGAGAAAAGGTGGGGTAATGGTTAATGGATAAAGTAGTGATGCTTATGGTAGTATCTATACTGACTAAACTGTGTTAAATTTTTAAAGCATCTCACATCATCTCCGTTTCTCTATATGGATCTAGTGACATGCATGTGGCAATACATCTGGGTTTTATAGCTCAATGTACACATACTCTTTAACTTCCTTGAGGACACAACCTTCTAATGAGCAAAGATAAATGCAAAGTCAAGAGATAAGATGTCAGAGGTCTCATACTTCTAGATACACAGAGATATGTTGCTTGTGTTTCTTTTTAACAGAAGGAAATATTATTCAAACCTTTCCAGAGTTAAAATTATTCTTCTTGAGGCCTTTAATTCCTCAGCTTCTAACAATGGAACATTGATTAAATGATGCATTAAAAATAATTTGTTTTAGAATTTTAATTTACAGAGCATCCCCTATGCCATCGAGAGATAAACAGGATTTAATACTATAGCTGATTTCAACCAAGACTGCGTTGTTTCTGCCATCTCTCATATAACCGTGCTTACATTTGAGAGTATTATCATCCTCTTGTTCCACTGAATATACCCCTACTCATTCTATATTGCCTCCCAACATCTCAATACTCAAAACTCTAGTTGATATTTTCACCCAATGTCCAACCCATGACAGTATCTTCAGGCTACTATTTTATCAAGTAATATGGTGAGAAATATGTTTTTGAATAAAGTTTATTTTTTCATCCTAAGCATAATGGCTGATTATGCAAAATAGAAAAATTGAGAAAAGTAGGAAGAATAATAAATTATCCTTTCAGCCAAAGATCAGGAGGATGAAAATGTCTTTGCAAGTCCTGATCTATAACCTGCTACTTGTTTGGCAGTGTCCTTAAGAAGTGATCAGAGCTCTGATGACCATCAGCAAAGTGTCAAGTAGGTACCAAAATAGTGACTTGTCTTCACTTCTTTTGCCTAATGTCCTTCATTTGAGCAGCTCCTGAGCAGTTAGTTGTCATTGGAGCCTTTAATAAAACTAGAAGTAGTAAAGATCAGGAGAACATCGTGGGTCAACTATGATGTAGAGGCCAAAGGTATTGTCAATATATCTAAAACCTAGTGACTGCTTAGTGTGTGCCAGGCATTACACTCAGTCCGCACAAGCCTATGAGCTGGGTACTAGCATTACCTCCATTTTGTAGGAGGAAAAACTGGGGCTTAAAGTTAATTAACTTGCCCAAAGTTACACATCTAAGTTGTGGAGCTAGTATTGGAACCCAGACAACTGATTCCAAAGCTGCACTCTTAACCCCTAGAGAGCCTGATTTTGAAGATTCTACATGCTCCAGAGGAAGGAAGCAGCTCTCCTGCTTTAACAGCATTTTTTTAAAAGGGGATCTTAGTCTTCCAACACATCCCTTACAACCCTTTACAATTCTAGGAAAGCAAACTAGATTTTCACTAAAATCAATGTGGGTTATACATACATGTTCATAATATAAGTTATATATATAATGCAGTAGACTTCTATTTTTTTAGGCTTCATGTACTTCGTCCATTGGTTCTCTTGTATAAACAATAGATAAAGAATATTTATAATATTGGCTAACATTTATGTGACACTGTTATACACATCACCATTCTAAGCACTTTACACTCACTATCTCACTTTAAACTCCTCACAACTTTGTAAGGTGTGTCCTTTATTATTGTTGTAAAATATAACATAAAATTTACTAGTTCAATCATTTTAACTATACAGTTCAGTGGCAGTCAGTATATTCACGTTATTGTACAATCATTACCACCATCCATCTCCAGAACTTTTTTCATCTTGTAAAATTAAAACTTTGTACCCATTAAATAATAATTTCCTATTTCCCCCTCCCCATCAACCACTGGCAACCATCATTCTACTTTTTGTCTCTAAGAATTAGACTAAGTACCTCATATGAGTGGAATCATATAGTAGTTACATTCCTTTTAGAGTTTTGTGACTGGCTTATTTCACTTAGCATAATATCTTCAAGTATAATTCATGTTGTAGCATGTATCAGAATTTCCTTTATTTTAAAGATTTATTGTTTTTGACAGAGAGAGAGATACAGAGACAGAGACAGAGAGAAGGAGGAGGGCCCAAAACAGTCTCCATAGTTGCACATCATCGGTTTTTCCACATAGTTTCATTCCACAGGTAGGAGTGGGGCTGCACAGGGCAGGAACTGGGCCAGGGTCTCGCCCCGGTGAGAACTGAACTGAGGGCACTCCCCAGTTCAGCATATGGGTCAGCACAGCTGGGGCCGGGATTCAATCCTCAGTACCCAGGGCTGCACAGTAAGTGCCTAACCCACTGAGCCATCCTGGCTTCCCCATTTCCTTTCTTTTTAAAGCTGAGTAAAAGTCCTCCACATGCACAAGTATATGCCACACTTTGTTTTATCCATCAGTTGATGGATACTTAGATTACTTCTGCCTTTTGGTAATTGTGAATAATAACCTGATTTAAACATGGGTGTACAAATATCTGTTCATGTCCCTGTTTTCAATTCTTTTAAGTATATAACCAAAAGTGGAATTGTTGGATCATATGGTAATACTATTTTTAATTTTTTGAGGAAGTGCCATACTGCTTTTCACAGTAGTCTGAATCATTTTGCATTCTCATCAGTAATGCACAAGGGTTCCAATTTCTTCACGTCTTAACCAACATTTGTTATTTTCTGGGTTTTTTGTTTGTTTGTTTTTGGGGTTTTTTTTCAAGATTTATTTTATTGATTTTTGACAGAGAGAAACAGAGACAGAGAGAGACAGAGAGAAAGGGGAGGGCCCAGAGCAGTCTCCACAGTTGACATTAGTTTTCCAAATAGTTTCACTCCACAGGCGGGCACAGGTGTTTTTTTAATAATAGCCATCCTAATATATTTGTGAAATTATATCTCATTGTGGTTTTGATTTGGATTTCCTAATGATAAGTAACATTGAATATCTTTTTATGTGCTTATTAACCATTTGTATATCTTCTTTGGAGAACTGTCTATTTAAGTCCTTTGCCCATTTTTAATTTCAGGTTGTTTTTGAGTTGTAGAAATTCTTTATATATTGTGGATGTTAATCACTTAGATATATTATTTGTAAATAATTTCTCCCATTCTGTGGGTATAGTCTTTTCACTCTATTGGTAGTGTCCTTTGATACACAAATGTTTTCAATTTTCACGAAGTACAACTTATCTATTCTTTTTTTATTTCCTGTTCTTTTGGTGTCATATTCAAGAAGTCATTGCCAAATCCAATGTCATGAAGCTTTTCCCTTATGTTTTCTTCTAGAAGTTTTATAGTTGTAGTTTTGATCCATTTTGAGTTAATTATTGTATATGGCATGAGGTAAGGGTCCAACTTCGTATTTCTGCATTTAACTTATGTACCTTTACCATCCTCATTTGACAAATAAAAAAACTGAGGTGCAGATGGGTCAAGTAATTTCTCAAAGGTCACACAGTAAATGATGGAGTCAGGATCCAAACCCAATCAGACTGAACTCATAGAAACTGGAGCAGAAAAAAATTAAGGCAATTAGACACACATGGCTCTTAGTCTTAGCGGAAATATACCTACTGAAGTAATGAGGCCAAATTATAGAGGGCTTTGTCAGCTAGTCCTGTGATTTCTGGACTTTTCTCTTCACCATCTGTCCACTGCTACACACAAAGGCTGGCCACCTTCTGAGGTAAGATGTCAGCTGGCTGCCTGGGCTTTCTTGCCTTCCTGGGGACTCTGGCACCCTACCACCCCATATCTGCTGAAGGGGAACACAGCCTATATCAGGTTCTTCCATCCTCTGAAAACCCTCACCTGCCAGGACCAGGGTGCAGAGGACATGACAGCCAGAGTGAGGATGGGGACAAGCGCAGGGGTCCCCTTCACCCCTCTTCATACAGAGAGCTGGTGGGCACCAGGAGGCAGCTGACAGGAACAAGTCCTTCCTGAAAGGAAGCACTCTCGGTGCAGTGCAGATAAGAGGCCATTCTAATTCTTCACACTAATTCTTCATTTCAGAAGAAACCAGAAGCTGGGATTGACTGGCAGAGCCAAGGCAGGCCTGAGCAGTCTGGGGCCATCTACAGCCAACATCCTGCTGTCTATTTCATTGTTCCAGAAAGTCCCTTCCCAGCTCCTCTCTGTCTCCTTTTACATTTTAGATTAATTTTTAGATGGGTGGTTGGTGGTCAAAGATAATGAGGAAGGAATGGAGAAATATGTATGAGAAGAAGGTAGGTACAGTGAAACAATTTAACATATTTTCCCTTTATATGTGCAAGCAATATTACTAAAATTTACAACCAAAAGAAAGAAAGAAGAAAACTATCTGTAATCTTATGCCCAATCCCCTGACATCTCTGTTATTAGACTTAATGTATTTTATCCCAAAATTTCCACCATGATTATCCATATATAAAACTTCTATGAGGTTGTTCTTGTACTATACATTTTCTCTTGCAGCTTGCTGTCTTCCCTCTTAATATATTATCCTACCCACTGGAAATGAGGAAATAGATTAACACTGACTGGTCTTTATAGCCCTAAGCAGGCCTTGGGCCTCCCTGAGTGCTTTAGTTATCCAATGAGATGTGAAATTTATCAACCAACTTCATAGGCATAATTTGAGAAACTACTAAGGGAAACCAGAAAACTAGAAAAAAACTTTAAGAAGCTATGGTAGGCAGAATAATGCCTCCCCAAATATGCCTATGTCCTAATCCCTGGAACCTATGAATATATTAGGTTAAATGGCAAAGGGAAATTATGATTGCAGATGGAATTAAGGTTGTGAATCAAATGGCCTGAGAACAGGAAGATTATCCGGGATTATCTGGGTAGGCCCAGTGTAATCACAAGGATTCTAATAACTAGAAGAAGGAATCAAAGGAGAACCAGTGAGATGACCCCAAAAGAAGGACTCAGCCCAAACTGCTGACTGAAGATGGAGGAAATGGTCACAAGCCAAGGAATTCAGGTGGCCTCTAGAAACTGGAAAAAGCAAAGAACAGATCCTCCCCTAGAGCCTCCAGAAACAACACAGACCTGTCAACACCTTGGTTTTAGCCCAAGGAGACCTATTTCAAACTGTGACCTCCCGAACTATAAGATAACAAATTTGTATTGTTTAAAGCCACTAAGTGTGTGGTAATGTATTACAGCAGTCATAGGAAACTAATACAGAGGGCAAGATCAGCTTTCAAACTCTAAGCAAAAATGTGTTTAGATACCCCCAAATTCCAGCACAAGGCATTCCCTGACTCGTCTGGGCAACTCCCTGCCCCAGTGAACAAGCTACCCAGTACAGCTCCAGAATCAAGCCGGTGCTTCAGAAATACTCACTCATGAAAAACAAGGGACTCTTGTCCAGATCAAACAGGGCATCATGCCATCTGCACAGAGGCCGCTGCATCCTAGAGGAGGCCTGCTCTTGCTGCATTCACACAGAAGTCACTTGAAGCAAAGATTTATAGGGGGGAAATGAAGTTCTAATTCACCCAGAAGAGGCCTTGGATCTAATGGCACCATAATTCTAGGGCTTCACACAATGCCTGGAACATAGAAGGTGCTCAACAAATATTTATTACAGGACCAAATGAAAAAATGGAGTGAGTGAAAGAACTGAAGTCATTTTGCTTCCACTGCTCTCCCTACAATTCTTTCTTTCTTGTCCTCTGAGAAAAGTCTCAAGATTTATGTCAGGCTGAATTTTTCAGGCTTTTTTTTTTTTTGTACTTGAAGTACCTGCCTCATAAACTGTCCAGACATCAAGGACCAGTTGATGTTCTGTTTGTATTCCAAGCATTCATTTAATTTACAAATTCCTAGAGTGTAGAGCCAATTGAACAAGCCATGCTTTCTTTCATGTTACTCAATTTATGAATCATCAATCTGTCTTATTTGTCCCTTTTTCTCCAGTGCTTGGCATAGTGCATTGTAGGTGTTTGATGAATGAATGAATGAATGTCCAGGGTACCTGTTTTTCTCTCCGTAGCAGACATATTCACTCATCTTATGGACTTTGGCTTCCCAGCCCTTTCGTTAACTGAAGAAGAGTCTCTCTGGTGGTCCTGAATCCTCAGCTACAGCTGTGGGCTGCCCATCTGTGGCATTCCCATGTCCTTAACACATCAGAATTGGAGCACACCACAGCTTTGCTTAGCAGAGCAAGGACCCAAACCTTCTCTCCCCCATCAAGCAGGTTTTATATTTCCATCATATATATTTCTTTTATTTTCTTTTTTTAACTAAAAACCTTCCTTAGTAAATTCTGGCAGGATGTGGCAAGGACAGTGAGGCCAGTGGCTTACTGACCTCGCCTGAGAATGGTGATTATCTGTTGGGAGTGAGACATTGACTAGAAAGTGGCATGACAGAACTTTCCAAGCTGATGAAAATGCTCTCTATTTTTTTGTGTGGGGTGGTTACAAAGGTACATACAATTGTCAGATTTTACTAAAAACAGAACATTTAAGCTCTGTACATGTTATTCTATATATATTATGCCTCCATTTTTATTTTTTTTTAAAGAGAAGGATTCTGAGATCACAGTCGGTTCATCAATCAGGAATACCCTAATTAATAGGTGATGTCTGCCTTGGACAAGGGGGAAGGGAAGAGATGTCAACACAAGTATCACATATTTGCTATTCTTGTGTTTAACTGATCGTCCTTAGAGAGTTACTGCTTCATTTAGGTGGTTATAATATTAACTCATCCACCTTTAAGGATTATAATGAGGTAAAAGTTCTTAGTATAATACAAATCCCTAGCCAAGTGTAAGATGTCACTATTTATATTTACTCCCCATGTCTTACACAGTGGGACTGACTTTGACAGATAGGTTTCCAGAAAATTCTCCCTGGCTGAAATAAAATTCAATAGAACCAGATATTTTTAAATGCCAGGCTCCCTGTGAACATGGGGCATAGTTTGTCTGTCCCATTATTCATCTTACAAACATGAAATGATGATGCTGATTTGTCAAGTTGGCTTTCCCATTGTTGCCCAGGGTAGGGTCACTTTTTAAGGTGCTAAAATGATTTCCATGGGCTGCACTAAGTAATATGTTTTCTTTTGAGGCTCTTTATCCCTTTTTAATGTTCTATTTCAAGATGGAATCTGGTGTTTCTCATTTTCCTTCTCCTTCCAGCTGCAAATCTGCAGGGGCCTCTTAGAACTCTGCTCTATGGGTTCTTAGTTTATGTCTGTTGGCTGAGGTATCTGTTTCTGGTGCTTCTGGCAACTTCCAGGAGTCTCCTGGATTACTGATGAGGATTGTGCTAACCAGCCTATATCAATGGGAGGCTCAGGGCTCAGCAGCCATGCTGTTTCCTGACTGATGTCCCCACAGAGGGAACAGGACAGAGCCTGGCAACCATACTTCCACTTCCGAAGTCAATCAGAGAACCAGGCCCAACAGCAGATCCAGCCTGGGTATTCAGCCAGGAGATACCTCCAAGGCCTCTTGCGGACATGGCCCCCTGATACCATGTACAGGCTCCAGTGTTCAGGTCAGTGGGGAATGGGAGGAGGTGCACCCTGAGCTGCCCAGCCTCACATCCTAGTGTGAGAGTATGTTTTCCATCAAGGCTTAAAACACGAGAATTTTAGGCCCAATTTTGTGTTAAAGCAAAGGTGCTCAAGCTCAGTAGCCCACAAGTCTCCATCATACCTATCACCCTTCATCCTTTCCCACATTTGCAGAGGAACATACAAGCTAAAGCCTAGCCTTCACTCTAGCACCTCTCAGCAGTGTTACACTTCACATCCCAATTAAAACTTGCTTCCCAACCGTCTCTACTCAGAGACTTCAGATCCTTCAGTCCAGTCCCTATCTTTTATAAGGTAAGGAAA
The DNA here is from genome assembly GCA_004027555.1 of Craseonycteris thonglongyai. Lineage (NCBI taxonomy): Eukaryota > Metazoa > Chordata > Mammalia > Chiroptera > Craseonycteridae > Craseonycteris > Craseonycteris thonglongyai. The sequence goes on along the minus strand of PVKE010004565.1, from coordinate 47,956 downwards.
AAGAGGCCAATGGGGCAAAGTAATTTGTTTAAGGTTATTTGACCAAAAACAGAGCTAAGACCAGAAGCCAGATCCTCCCAGACCCCTGGCTCCACATTCTTCCCAACATCCCCTAGTTCTCCTTCGGAAGTAATTTCAGATCCTCCAGGAAATGGAAATGTTAGACTCTTCTCCACATGCAGCAGCTGTCCCACACAATCCACTTAGGAGTGAGATGGACACCCTCCTGCTGAACAGAGAGCACCCTGCCCCCAGCCCCCAAAGGCGCTCTGTAAATAAAGGCTTAAAAATGAAAACTAATGGTTAGTGGTTAGAGTTGTCAGTTTTAGTTCACACACACAAGTTAAAAATGCAATATTTGGTACATATTTCTAAAAGTATTCATTGTTTATCTGAAATTCAGTTCTAACTGGACCTCTCAAATTTTATTTGGCAAACTTATTGGGATGAGAAGAGTGAGCAGTAGGATTTGCCAGTGCTCACTTGGCTGTTTGCCATTTCTTCAGCACTGACAAACAGAACCAGAAGAAAACTGACTTCCTTCTTGTTTTATAGGTTTACCTTGAGAAAGGGGAGAAAACGCTCTCTTTAATGAGTGATGATTTGAAGACAAATGAGAGATACGGGCTTGAATAGTAATTGGTTTTACTTTCAAGGCAGGCTCACAGTTACAGTCAATTCCATTTATTTAACACTAGTGAAAAAGAGCCTCTTAACTGAAGATATGCTGATCACTGAGTGGGACAAGAGCAGAGCAGGCCACTGCCCATGGCCTAGGCCCCATATCTGCAAGGCTAAGAGCCCCTCTTATATCAAAAAATGTCTCAGCTCCTCCCTATGGAAGTCACATGACTACAATATGTGGTTGAAGAAAACATCCATGTATATGTGCGTTCTTGGACCCCTTGCCCTAAGTGCTCACCAAAGCCCCTCTTAAGGGTCAGACCCTTAATCTGGAGGGCAGAAGCAGCACTGAGATCACTGGCCCAATGGCCTGTGCCACCTCCTCCCCTCACATCTCAGAGTTTACCACTCTTGTGGTGCTGGTATGTTCTCTGGTTCCATCTTTACACCCCTATGATAAATCCACCCCACCCTTCAGACCCACATCTTCTACAAAGGCTTCTCTAACAACTTCAGCCAATTTTGAGCTTCTTATTTTTTGACCTTACATCTCGCTGACAGTTGGGACCATACCGTTGAGCACAGGAGCAATTTGTCTTTCCAACAGACTATTAGTGCCTTTAAAAATGGCCATGGCTGGTTATTCTGTATCTACTCCACTGTCTAGCAAAGGGGTGGGCCTATCGGTAAGCCTTCAGTAATTACTTGTAGAATGACTTAATTGAGAATCATGGGGCCTCCAGAAGCAAGCAGGATTCATCCAGGAGAAACCTTTGGATTCTCTTCCTGAGGCAGAATCCAAATAACCCCAAAAAGGCAGCCATGTTTCTTCCACCAGGGAAACCCAGTTCTTAGGAATGGTGGACTGGAAAAAGCACACATGTAGCATAGGACCAGAAGTGCCCAAGACAGTGGATAAAGAACTCTCTATAGGTTCTACCTGACTTCTTTATCCACTGCATTTTCTAATTGTCTTCCTTATGGGCAATGTCCAGAGCCAAGACTAGTCCAGTTATCTCTAAGACCTCTAGACTGATGACCATTATTTTTACCAATAACTCCTGACCTACTCTTCAGAGTACATCACGGATTCTGTGCTGCTCCAGGAAAGTCACCTTAATGTACCAAAGAATGTCAGGCCACAACAGGATCTTTCAGGTGTACCCCCAAAATACCATCTCCTGCCTGTCTTCCCTCCATTTTGGATTCAACAAAGAAAATCTTTTGAACAAGGTACGTGTTGCTTTTATAACCAGATCTCAAATATTTGGATTTTTTAACACCTTAAAATGGAGTTTCCCAAAATAAGGTCTAAGGATTCTGGGTTTCATTGTCCTCATCTGTAAAATAAGGGCATTAATCTAGACCAGTACTATCCTAGTATTTTCTGCAATGATGAAAAGTTCTATATGTGCTGTTCAATATAGCAACCATTGACTGCATGTGGCTATTGAGCACTTAAAATGTAGGTAGTGCAACTGTGAAACTGAGTTTTTAAATTTTATTTCCTTTTAACTAATTTACATCTACATAGCCACATGTAGCTAGTAACTACAATACTAAAGAGTGTAGATCTAGACTGTAGATTTTAGATGATTTCTATGCCATTCTAACAGTTTTTAATCCTGTGACTTTATGGCAATATCATATGAAAAAATACAGGCTTTAGAACCAGAAATCTCAATTGTAATGGCTTTTCTCTCTCTAACTAGATGTGTAGCTTGAGCAAGCCACTTAACTTCTTTAAGCTTCTGTTTGCTCATTTCTGTAGTGGACATAGGAAGACCTACCTCATTATTGCACAAAAAAAAAGTATTGTGAGTGGTCTGTAAGCTGTTCAGTACTATAGGGATTTTACTTGTCAATAACTATTCTTGGAAACTTGAAGCATTAAAAGAGCCAGGGTTACCTTTGGAGATGGGAAAAGATGTCTGCATAGCACTAGTGGACAAATGGGGCCTTGGCTAGCACCAGAGTTTTTGAGAAAAGAGAAGGAAAAAACAAGAGCCTAACATAATATCAAGTTAATTTTTCTGACATTAAAAAGAAATTTTCAAAAACAATAGTAGAGCCTAACCAAGCCCTGTCCTTGGAAAAATATCTGGTCAGGATAAGGTAGAGAATCTAATCTATCAAATGAGTGAAGCACATGGCAAGTTTTCAGAGCCTGGTGCCATTAAATATTCCTGCTACACCTTCCTTGAGTCTTGACTCCAGCATCAGGGCATTTGGTCATAATCTGACCCATGTGTAGTTCACCTACAGGAACTATGCTAGTCAGGCAATTGCATTTCTGTTTGTAAATTAATACTTAGTCTATACATCAGTATCTATGCATTTTGTTAATGTGGGTCAACTTCCCTGAGACCAGTTGATTCGATAGCACTGAAAAGATCAAGTTTCTGGGATATCCAGGTTCTAGGCGTGAACTCACCCAGGTTATGCTCCTGTTTTGTGACCTTCTGCCCTTCTCCGAATGGCACCCCCACCTTGCCATTGCCTTAAACCTTCCTTCTTCAGAAATCCTACTATCTCCAGTTAATATCCTTAGACTGTGATGCCATAGGATCTAAAAACACTGGATAGTAGACTGTAGTACTTCCATTTTGGAGGTGATCACCACTGCGCACCTAAGGGATCAACTGATTTCCCTAATTGATGCTATATACCAAGGAGCTATCACAGTCAGGCAGAAAACAAAGAGACAATATATAATAAGCAATTAAATATGTCATCATTAGCACCATATTATAAGCCAGGTGATTTCTCTGGACCTCAGTTTCCTCATTTATAAAACAGAGATGACAGTTCCCACCTTTACCTCACAGGATTGGATGTGGGAGTTAAATGGGATAATGTAGTGTGTAGCACATAGTAAGTGCCCAAGAAATATTAGTTATAAACCTCCCTAGCATGGATATTTTTTTAAGCATAATTACTAACTAATTGCAATGCCCAATTGCTCATGATCACATGACCAAAAGTCAATTTGTAAAGAAAGAAGAATAGTTCAGAGGTTATAACTTGAACCCTGACTGATGGTTTTATTGGTTTTAATTTCATCTCCCTTTTCACCTCCCTCCTTTTGCCAGACACTTTATTTGGAAAAGTGAAAAAGTTTGGGCTGCAAATCCCAGATCCCCCAACAATGGTATGTTGGCCAAGGCATTTATGCTCTCTGTATCCTTATTTTACTCATCTGCCCATTGAGAGTACTAGTATCTGCATTCCAGCCTCTCTGGGTTGTTATGAAAAATCACAGGAAATAACAGAGGTTTAAAGAAAAGCTTTCTAAGAGCTCTAGATTGCTATCAAAATTCATATCATTTAGGTAATCTGAATCCATATGTAAAATATAGAGAGATTGAATTTTGTGGTCTTCTTTCAACAACTGAAACTTCTAATACCTTGCTTGCAAACCTGTTTCTATTAAACATCAACTAATGAACCAGAGCTAATGTTTACTGAAGAAAAAAAAATCTTGGTTTCCTTCACATAGAGTAAGTCATGTAATCAATACCATCTGAGATACAGCCAAAGGGAAAATGTCTCTCTCTACCTCTCTACCCCCAATGCCCACTGGCCCGATTTAGACGGTCTGCCAAAAAAAAAACAAACAAAAAAACTGTTCAGCAGGAAAATAGCCATTTGGCTAGAGTTTCACTTCCACTACCCTCAGATATGCATTTGGTTCCTAGAGAATCTGACCAGGAAGAATGAACCTGAAGTCTGGCTTGACCCCAAAGGTTCATTCTAGAATGCACAAAAAGGTGTTTAGTGTCACACTGTATATGGAATTGAGGTCCTCTTGGGGGCAGACCTAATGTAGCCATGCGTCTTCTCAGATTGAGGGGTTCCCAGGGCTCATCAGGCTTCCCTGGGCCACTAGAACCCGAACAGATCCCTCTGAACCTGAACCTGAGTCTGCTCTGTCCCAACTCTCTCAGCATCAGCTCAGTCCCAAAATAGGCCTAGGAGCCAGGGGCTGAGGAGGGAGAGATGGAGGGAGGGAGTAGCCCCACGAATAGACATTTGCCTCCAGTCCCAATGACACCAATGATAAGAATGAAGGGAATGACAAAGCTTGGAGAGGAGAGAGGGAGGGTGAGGCTGGCTGGGAACCTCCAGTGTCTAGGGCTCCAACACACATAGCTCCTGAAGGCTTCCAAAGCCCTGATTGAAAGACAAGCCCACATTGTTCCACAGAGCTGCATGCTGAGAGTGGAGGTGTTGTGAAAGCAGCTCCATACAAAAGAACACTTACCAGACTGTTTCAGCAATAAAGCTACCTTGAGTAAGTGATGAAAATAGCTGTGGGACCATTTAATCCATGAGAGATTTGTTAACTATGCCGGAGTCATCTGTTGACTCAAATCTTTCCTGAGGGTTGTGCAGACAGGGTAAGTTCATACAGCTAAGCAGCCACCTCACTATAGTGCACTGGGCAGAGGTTCATCCACAAGTAAACAACAAACAGCCCAGGATATCAAGTGCTTCAGACCAACCATCTCAATGACAACAGAGTATGTATGGCTGCAGGTCACTCCGCCATAATGACACCACTGTTATCCGCTAGTCCTTCACAGTTTACAAAGGTCTGTTGTATTCATTATCTTACTTGAGCTCCAGACAACTCTGCAAAGAAATGAGGGCAAGAAATCAGTATCCTCATTTTACAGATGAGGAAACTGAGTGCAAGAAAGAAAGACTCAGATCTAAGCCTCCTGGAAAGTACAGTTCTGTTTCTCTGATCTGGTGACCACTTCCATAGAGGCAATAGCAGAAATACAGAAGGAAGGAGGGAGGCAGAACAGGGACCTTGACCAACACTTTTGCTCAGAAATAGCAAAAAGGGAGGTAGCTAACAGCACCAGGCCCATCTCTGGTATATAAAGCTGACCCACTATTCACCTTTGCAGGTCCACAGGGCCTGGATGAAGGGGAAGCTGGGGCTGGGGGACATGTGGACCAGGGCTCTATAGCCAAGAACCTTAGAAGTTGGGGGACTCATTTGCCACCACTCAGGAAGCAGCTCTGGCAGGAAGATGAAACCCAGGCAGAGGTATCATTTCTAATGGGCTCCCCTCTGTCATTGTTCTTCTTGACTTTGGAAGAGATGCACCTCCCCTTCACCATTTCTTGGGGTCCTGCAGAGACGAGAAGTATGCTCTGAGCCTACTGATGGTTGTTTCCCAAAGTGTTACCAGTGGAACCCTAGCAGATCCTTGCGGGTGGAGAGGGGGAAGGCTTCATGACCAAATTCATTTGCAAAATGCTATATACCATGTTCTCCTCATAGAGAGTCACAGTGCGCACTTGAATATGGATCATTTTGAGAAGTTCCATAGGTAACGTAGCCAGTTTAACTTTAACTCATGGTTTTATAAACTTATTTAACCACAGATTTTCCCTACACTCTTCTCCCCATCTAGGCAGACATACTCTCTTAGAAAAAAAGCTCTTGGTCTTAGAATTGGAAAAGCCTTGATTTGAGTCCTACATCTTACTAGTTGTATTGAGCCTGTCCAAGAAATTTAATTAACTTTGATCCTGAATTACCTAGTCTGTAAAATGGAGCTGTTATCATACATACATATGTTTATATATATATATAGGCTCAACGTTACTTTTACTTTGAGAATTAAAGATGCGGAATCTATTTTTATTTTATTTATTTTTTATTTTTTGACAGAGAGAGAGAGAGATACAGAGACAGAGAGAGAACTGAACTGGGGGAGCTCCCAGTTCAGCATATGGTTCCGCATGGGCCAGGGCCGGGATTTGATCCTCGGTCCCCGGCGCTGCAAAGTGAGCGCTTAACCCACTGAGCCATCCCGACTTCCCCATACTTTGAGAATTAAATGGGTTAAAATGTAAAAATGCTTTCTAAACTCTAAGATGTGTGTCTGTGTGTGTGTGTGTGTGTGTGTGTGTGTGTGTGTGTGTACAAGATTGGTTCAGAGCAACACAGGCAATACATGCTCCTATTTTGAATAAGTTTGTTTGACTTATAGGAAGGGCCTATGCCAATGAGAACAGAAAAGGGGGATAAGAGACGTTCTACACAGTGAAAGGGTAGGGAGAGGCGTCTTATTCTGATGGATAAAGACATCAATACTAGTGCTTCATTTTGATTTAAAAGTGTTTTGTTTTTGGTTTTGGTTTTTGCAAGAAGGCACTATATATGAGGCATGGTTAAATGTCATTCTTTCTCTCATCAGTAATAAAGTGTTTTACTGTACTAAACAGTGTTAGAGATCTTGCTATTACGTTTTCCTTTCCAGGCTGCAAGGGAGAATTCATCCTTGGAACCACAAGTCTAGCTGCAATATCTGACTGTTAAAGGAACCTGCTCTGTTCCTTACAAAGCCTGTTTACAGGAATGTGTATCTGTCGTTCCCTAGGACACATCAATAGAGAATCACCATTCTACACATGCTTCAAAGGAAAGCCACAATGAAAAAACACAGCAAACCTCCAGAAGGGCCTTTAGGCATGCTCAAATTGGTCATTCTTGGCTCCTGAGTGACAAATCCCACACTGCATGCTATGGCCGCGCCCTCCCCAATAAGAAGGCAGATCTCAGTGGTAAGAAGCCAAGAGTCTTGCTTGTTGATCTGGGTAAACTTAATCATGCAGAGTTCATTTGAGAACACTGAGGCAGGCCGAATGTCACTTCCTCATGCACTCACTTTAGGAAATAACAGCCAAAATCCACTTGGAGATGGGAATGAGACTGACAGGCTCTTCCTTGCCTAGTATTCCACCGCACACATTCTGCGATCAGATTGCCTGGGTCCAGATAACCCCCACTTCCTGTATGATCCTGGGCATGTTAGTCTACCTTGCTGAGGTTCAGGTTCCTCACCTGCAGAATGGGTGGCTATTGTGGGAATTAAGTGAGTTCATGCATATAAACTACTTTGCACAATTTTTGTCTCATATTTCCCACTTAATATCAACTGTTATTATTATTGTTACCATTCTCTCTCCCTCACTTCATTCAGCCAGTAAGAACCCAACCAGATAATGAGATTAGGGCTCCCCGGACCTGCCTCAGCCAAAGCCATGGCAGTCTCCGTGCCCCAGCATGCTCCTTTCCTTCTTCCCACTAGCTCCAAAGGGAGGAAAGTTGAAAATCAACTGTCCCTCCTCATACCTGAAACTAATAAATTCTCATTTTTAACCTATTTCTACAGACAAGCAAGGAAATATAAAACTCCACAAAGGCAGAAGCAGCCACTTGGTACAGGAGCGTCCTGCTGAAAGATGCCTTTTCCCGCCTGTAGCATCTGCCACTGACTCAGAAAAAAGCACACCTGGGGAAATGAAGAAGAAAAAGGTTGTGTGTGTGTGTGTGTGTGCATGCGTGCACACTCTTGCACTTGAAAGATTAATCTCAATATAGGAATGAGGTGACCCAAAGAGATATCTCATAGAATTGGCCTTATTCACTTCTGAGCTCACCATGTGGAGCTGGACTAACACTGTAGTAATTAACTTAATGTTGAAAATAGTGAAGTCCAAGGAATTTCAGCTGCCCTGGTCTTACCTTAAAGCACATGATGTTACTACAGTCTCTGGTGGCAACAAAATCCTTTGTTCTGTTAGGGGGCTGGTGGTTATCTGTAAACAAGTGAGGACAGAACCTGAGTTTATAAGCAATTGATCCATTTCAAAGTAAAAATGCTGGAGATCTCAAATCTAGCAATGGTTTTGTTTAATTGAGAGTCTTTCACCTTTGAAAATGGATAAATTTTGCAGGTTTATCAACCCCTTTAAGAGTCAAGTATAACTTCTTCCTTAGAGATGTGCTTAGCTGTCTCCGGCCTGGTTCTGCCTTGCAATTTTATGTAGGACTTTGGTGGTTTGGAAGCACCTGTGCGGAGTGGGAATAAGCCAGGGCTCCAGAATGTTCTACCCCAAAGCAGCTGTGTGAGCTTAAGCAGGGCACTTACCCCTCTGAGCTGCAGTGACCTCATCTATGTACATGGATAAATAATAAGGCCTGATGGAAGGAAGAAGGGAGATGGTATATTTTGGTCAAAGTATCTTGTGTCTGGCTGGGAACTATAGTGATATTAGTTAATTGTGGGGATTTGTGTCATCTGACGTGAGCCTGAAGTAGCCATGGGAACTCCAGGTGGTTCTGGTACCAATGAGGGAGGTTGTTTTAAGTCCATTCAGGATATACTCAGATTTCCCGTGTCCATGCTGATCTAAACCTTTACAACCACTCCAGTAGGGCCTCTGGCTTCCCAGGTGTCTCTGGACCAGGAGTAAACAGTAGGCCTGACCTGCCAGAGTCACTGCCTGCCTAACAGAAGCCCCTGATCTCACACCCCAGGTCAGCCCAGAACTGAGCCAGGCTCAGAGGACACAATTCCCTTCTCTTGACCCATGTATATTACACGGCTTAGCAGAGGACAGAAATATTTTCCACTATATTAAAACTCTGTAAACTTTTAATTAAAATAAAGAAACTGAGGCTTGGCTTGTCAGCCATACCTCACACAAATCATTTGAGTTTCCACGTAGATTTCTCAATGCAAACCTTGTCACACAAAATGCACAAGCTCAGTATTCAGAAAAGGGCAGTTGGTGGGCAGCTGGCACCCGGACAGTGAAGGTCTCCAGGAACATAAAGATCCTATGTGCATGCATTTGGTTAATCATTTTCTTACTGTCTCAAAACTATAAATATTAGTCTGCATATATTTGGTTGAATTTCCTTCCTCATTCAACTCTAAACACATAGGACGGCTACGTGTGTTTCTGATCATTTTTCTCTTTTTGAGCACTAAAAAAGCGAGAAACGTTTTTCTTTTTCCTCCTGTGAAACTGAATTCCCTGAAACCCAGCATGCATATACATTTCATAGAACCTAGTTCATATGTTAAAATCTGCAACCTAAAAGGAGAAATTTTCAGAAACTTCTGAATAATTGGAACCAGGAGGCTCTAAGTACTACCCCTAGTGCATATATCTCTCTCTCTCCCCCGCCCCCCACACACACACACCCCACATTTGGGTTTTTTTGGACACAAAAGCTGTGCCAAAATTGAGGCTGATTCTGACACACAATGATTATTTTTAGCTATGTTCATATTACAAAAATGTGGAGATGCATAGATATTTTGCTAGTGGTATTAAACCCTAATGAGAAAAGAGGACTGTCAAAGCAATAACAGAAATAAACCTGGTTTAAACACTATTTTAATTACATATCATTAGCTCAATCCTCATGGCAACCTTTTGAGATAGGTAGTATGATTACTTCCATATTATAGAGGAAGAAATTGAGACTTAGAGAGAAATATAGGTAAGCACACACATATGTGCATTCCTCTTTTCTGCCCTTTCTTGACTACAAAATCTCAGTCAATGTTCCACACCTTGTTCTTTCCCTTAACAACACATGCAGAGATTTCTCATTCTTCACACATAGAAATCTTAGTTATATCGTTTCAATCCAGCTTAGTTTCCCTGGCTTTAAGAGAAAGACAGACAATAGTTCCTCTCAAAGACTCTTGAATTTACCATGTTTATAGTTCTCAGAAGTCAGAGGCTGGATTAACCAGGGCAGAGCCAAATTCCAAAGCAAAGCAACACCACTCTAGTCAGACACCTGGCTGGTTAGCTTTACTTCTCCACCATGGGTCCTGAGGCTACACCCAGCAGCTCTTGGTGCTAGAGAGACAATAAGATACAATGTCATTTGTCTCCTGCAGGCATCAGGGGACTGTTATGTTGGGTTTTGTTTTGTTTTTAATTTTCTCCAGGCTTCAAAGGCTTTGAAATTACCTCCTATCTCAGAAGAACCACCCAGAGTCCTGGACCCCCTGAGGAGTCAATTTAAAGCCAATGAGCCCCCAACAGAGCTCCTCATCTTTCCAGTGGAGATTCATTTCCACACTCAACACCCCCCAAAAAAGAAAGCATGCAAAAGAGGTGGGTAGGTCACCGGTGGATGGGTGCTCCTGAGGGAACTTACACTGGCCCAGAAGGCTGGGATGTGTGTTCTGCTAAAGCAACCCTCTCCTAAATAATGGCCCTCCCCAAGATCATCCCCTTCAGAGAACCTTATTTTAAAAGGAGAAAAAAAGGTAAGATCTAGAAATAGGTCTCTTCTGGTTATAGTCAACTCAATTTAAAAAAAAAATTTTTTTTTAAGATTTATTGTTTTGATTTATTTTGTTTCGATTTATTTTATTGTTTTATTTTATTGTTTTGAGAGTGGAAGTGGGGAGAGCGCTGAGCAGTCTTCATAGTTGTACATCGTTAGTTGTGACATAGTTTCATTCCACACAGGTGGATGTGGGGCCATACAGAGTGGAAACCAAACAGGAGGGGGGAGGGCAGGGGGAGGGCCTCCTACAGAAGAGGTGAGAACCTTCACCGCTGAGCCATCCTGGCAGCTACCAGTTGTACCTCAATTCTGCTGCATATAGGGTTTGCACAGGCTGGGACCAGGAATTGAAACCCAGATCTCACGTTTGCAAGGCAAGCACTCAACCACTGAGCTATCCTGGCATTCCCTTAAATATTTATTGAGCTCTTTATTAAACAGTGCACTTTGCTATTCTATGAAAGAGAAAGGAAAATGGGCATACACATAAATAAATCCAATGCACCACAAGTGTTATAAAGATACAAGAATTTTCAGGCAGCTTATAAAAACAAATACCAACTAAAATTGGAAGTGGAAAAAAGAAACAGGTTAAAAGAGTACAAATATATATAATAGGTGTTATCAGACATCTGGGATGAATTCATTGCATTAGGTAAGCATCAAATTTAATTCAGCTTCCTGGTAGCCAAGGTAAAAAGGATATTTATATCTTTGAATCTTAATTTTATAAAAGAAAGATCAAAGTTTGTCTGAATAACCATTTTTCTGATTTTGAATTAGGTTATTAAGCAATGTTAGATGATCTCTAAGATCTTTGTCAGAGCATAGATTTTGTGCTAGCAAGCAAAGTGCTAAAAGTATATAGGTAAGAGAAAGATCAGTTCCAACTGGGGATTTAGGAAGCCTTTTTGAAAGAGACTTTTGAGTGATTGCTAACCCTGCTCCCCAAGGAGAAATTCTTTCTGACCTTCCCAAGTCATTCCACAGTGCCCTTGCCTAAGATACATTCTCACTCCTGGGACTTCTCTGCTCAGCCTGAAGCCAAAGGTAACTCTCTAAACAGCTGACTCCAGTTTTCAGGGGGTCCTAGTGCTGAGCTTTCTCAGCAGAAACTGCCACTGATTTCTCAGAAAGTTTTTGTTGTAAGGCAATTTGGATTCTCACTATTGAGCTTAAAAGACCAGTCAATGGGAAGGAACTTTCTGAGGTGATGAAAATGTCCTAAATCTTGAATGGTTGTGTGAATATATACATTTTTCAAAACTCATTAAATTGTACATTGAAGATCTGTGTATTTCATTGTATGTAGATTTTACACTTCAAAAAATATTATTTAGCTCCTTAAAAATGCACAGTATTTTAAATGTAGGTTTTATTATTCACTAGTCAACAGATCAGGAGACAATTGCCCCTGAAAAGATAGTTTCAATTACCGCACAGATCCCGAAAGGAGGGGGTATGCCATGCCATGCGGAGCCACGTGGGGAAGCACTAGCATCAGTTAGGAGACGAAAGGCCAGGGGAGTGGGAAGGGGCAAGAGTCTTTATTGCAGTTTTTGCAAGAAGAAACTTTTTTTTTTTTCAGTGAGGCAAGGGAACTTGGCTAAGCAGGTTTGGGATTGGCTGTTTGAATGGTTTTGATGGGTTCTGGGCATGGTGGCCATCCCTCATTGTCTGGTACCTGACCCTGGCATGGCTAGGGCAGGTGGATAGTGGCCTGGGAGTGTAAGCGCTCCATAAAGGGAGCAGTTTGGGGTTGGGGCTCTGGATTGGCTGGTTTGCATATGAAAGGCATGGTCATAGGTGGTCCTTCACTATCTCTAGGAATAGCCTAGGCCTGGGGGGGGGGGGGGGGG
>PVKE010004565.1:0-35244 GCA_004027555.1 Craseonycteris thonglongyai | reverse complement strand
TGCCAACACACTGCCACATGAAAAATAGAAATAAAATACAGAAAGTGAATCCATTGAGTTCTTTCTACTTTTGTTTGTGTCAATGAGGACTCTTAGTAACAAGTGTCAGAGCCTAATTCAAACCGTCTTGAATGAAAACAAAATGTGCTAGCTCGTGTAACAGGGTAGTGCAGGGATGAGCTTAACTCCAGACTCAGTTGGACCCAGGCCTCTGAAAATGTCATCCGGGCACTATTTGTTTAAGTCTCTAAGCTCTGTCAGCTTTCCTCTCAAGTAGGCTGTCCCCATGTGGTGGCAAAGATGGCCTCCTACAATGTCACGCTAGCCTCCTACCTGTTAACTCCCCTAGAAAGTCTATGTCTCGGAAATCTCTTTAAAAGGTACTAGAATGACCTCTGATGGGGTTAGGTTATATGCCACCCTGGACCCAATCACTGCGGTACTTATTAGCCAGGCTTCAACCCCATGCCTATCCCTGGAGTCAAGGAATGGACACAGCTCCACCCAACCCATATGGTGTAAGCAGGAAAGACATGGGTCCCTTCCCCACCCCCTCACCACTCTGGGGGGGCAGGGCAGGAAGAGGCTGCTGGTAAAACCACAGACATTTACTATAACTTGCCTTTCTCCTTGTCTCCCAGGTGCTCCACATCCTAAACCAGGACCCAAAACAGAAGAAGCAGCCAGTCCTTTATGGAGGCCTCCCCTGAAGCATGCATCCTTAGAAAAGCTGAGGGAGTTAACAGCGCATCTCCCAGTGGATGCTGGAAGGAACACCCTCTCAACTCAAGGTAGCTACTCCCACTCTCCTGCATCCCACAGGACTCTCACCCCAAAGGCAAGACTCACAAGGCTCCTCAGCCATAGAAAAGGAGGCTGGAAGGGAGGTTAGCTCCTCCCTGGTCACTTGAAGTTGGCTTTTGTTCGTTCAGGCAGCAGCTGCCGTCACCAAACTGGCTATAGTAAAACCAGCTTAGTGTCTAGCATCCAGCTCATAAGATCTCATTAGATCATCCCCCTACTAATATTTTCCAGTTGCAGATGTAAAACAGCAGCACCAAACTTATTAAAAACGTACTACATGTGCTACAGTTTATCCTATATTTTAACCAATAAAATGTCACTTGTAATCTGTATAGGAATATGTATTTATTCATTAAAAAGTCCATAATATCAATAAAAATCCTCACTCCAATCTTTCAAAACATCATATGTACATTTGAAATTATACACATGGGTGTATATTTTTATGTGTTGAATAGGTTGAAAGTAATGGGCCATATTTAGAAAGCTCCTCATTTTCAGAAAACTGGACATTCTTTCTAAAGGGTCAGTGCGAGATGATAATATCACAAATGTTAGGTGATCTCTGACTAGTGGTAATCAGAAGAAGTAGAAGGACGAGCATTAATATTTAAGGAGTTCCTCCTCTCTGCCAGGCACTGTCCTTAATTTTTAATATATATTATCCAATCCTACCCTGATTTCACAAATCAGAAACCTGAAGCCCTGAGAGATAAGTAATTTGTTGCGGTCACACAACTATCAGGGACCCAGCTGGGATTGGAGCTCGGGCTTCTGGGGCCAGAATTTGTGCTCTTCTTACTCATTACATGGCACTGCCTTCTAGAATAAACACAACAATGAAGCCAGCTCAGGACCTTCTTGATATATTTAGGTTTTGAGAACTTCCTTTGATTATTAAGTCAGGGCTTATTTACTCCATCTCTTAAGTGAGAGTTAATCATCCTAGGGACTTGAAGTTTCCTTTAAAAATGTCAAATATGGGCAAGGGTGCCCTGTCTACAAACAGGTGAGAAAGCAGCTTTCTGCCTGTGGGCCATGACACCAGGTGCACGGGCAGAGCCAGTGAATTCAATGGCGACACTGGTGAATTTGATCTTGGTATTATTCCACTCACACTGCCCTTCTCTTGTTTTGAGCTGCCATGTCCACCAGGGACCCAGTATCTCAAGCTTGTCTATCCTCTGCCACCTGCCTGGAAGTAGCTAGTCTAAGGAGTCCCTACTACCTTGGTATGAGTTGGGTCAGTATGAGACCCAACCTAATAGTAGATGCATAAAGAAAGGAGTACAAACAGGCAAGATTTCCATGGCAACCTTCCTCACACAGAGGTCCCTGGAGCTTCAAAGTGCTTAGAGCTTGTTAGTGGAACTGTCCTGTTGCCTCAGAGATCACACATACCCATTTACTTGCTTAGCCCTGGATTATTTCACCTCTAATATCATAAAAATGAAGCCAGGTTTTATTTATGCACATAACACACATACATATTTTATTTTATTGCCAAATCATTGGAAAATAAGTTGTGGACTTTATACATTTTATCCCTTATCAGCACCTATCTACTAAGAGCAAGGATATTTCCCCTCATAATCACAGTGCAATGATCATAGTCAAGAAAATTAGCATGTAATGCTATTTTCTCATATATAGTATATATTCAAATGTCTATAATTAGACCAATAATGTTCCTCATAGGTTTTTTCCCCCGATCAATCCAGGATTCAACTCAGGATCACACATTGTATTTAGTTGTTGCTTCTCTTTAGAATCTTTTAATCTAGAACACTTCCCCAGTCTTCTTTTTCATATAGTGTTGACATTTTTTAAGAAGATAGGCTAATTGCTTTACAGAATTACCTTCAATTTAGATGTGTCTGTTTCTTTGTGATTAGATTCTGATCAAACATTTTTGGCAATAGCAGATAGAGAATGTGTCCTCAGTACAACACATCAAGGGACACAAAATATCCCTCTATATTTATTCTATCTGTTATAACTTGTGCCATTATAGGTGATGTTAAATTTCATTATTTTGCTAAAGGTGATGTCTGCTAGGTATCTCCATTGTAAAGATACCTTTTATTTCCTTTTATAATAAACAAGTAGTTTGTGATGTTTTAGACTATGTAGGAAGCCAGCTTTTAAACACAATCAACAATAGTGTTTGGAACATGAAATAAAGACCACGCCCTCTGAATGAGGTTATCTCCCCAGAGCAGTCCCAGCTGGTTTTGAGAAAGAGTCAGAGAAACAGAGAACAGAGGTGGAGGGAAGGAGCTGCTTTGTGGAGCATTATCATTAACCTCATTACCCTAGAGAGTGCTACTTTGTACTTATGACCTTGCGGAGGAGGTCATATGACCTTGAGGAGTCATGTGATCATTGGTCCCCCCAGTTAAAGCCCTTGGACTGGGAGCTAGAAGGACACTGTAGCCTCTCTTGTCTTTCTTCAATCTCAGGTGCCCATCAGTAAAATGAAAATAACAACTATCACAGTTCAGTTCCTTGCAGTTCTTAGAGGTTCCCCAACTGAAAGGCCCCTGTTCTAACCAAGAAGAATTTCACCTTGGCCATGGGAGATACCTGGCCTCTGCTGCTTAGCAGGACAGGAAAAGAGGGACAAACTTGACAACGAGTAGAATAAGCCATCCTACACACTCTGAACCATCAACCAAGTTAGAAAAGAGATTCCTTCTCTTTGCTGCTATAGAACTTTACTCACTCATGATTTCTCTCCTTTTGCTTTTGAAGATAATGATGTCCCACCTTACAATGTGATGCCACCGCTGCCCCTGATCAAAGGAGGAAAAACTCCACAGGGCCAGAAGGGCTTGGACAGCCCCGGAACATTAGGCCACAGCAGCCCCACGTGCCCTCCGAGTGTGAGCCAGTCCAAGGGGGCACTCCCAGCCAAAGGACAAGGTAATCACTCCTGAGGTGCACTCCCCTTGGCTTGTCTGGGACTTTGGGCTCATTTTAATCATCTTCCAGGGCCACGAGGCAACTGCGATGTAAGTTGTCTAAAAGGCACCCCTTTTGGAAAGGGGAAATTGACAGTGCCTCCAACAATGCCCGTGGGATTACTCTTCACCAGGCATATTCCTTAAGAGTCAGTACATGTTTTAAGGGTTTCTGCGCGTACCAACATGCACTGCCAAGCTTCTCTGTGCTTTCCTCATGCCTGGCAGCAGCTTGTGATGACACAGTTCCCGGCACTCCTCAGGGAGACACGCTAATGCATTGACCAGGCAGACTCAACACAAGCCATAACCCTCCCTGAGGCATAACCCACCAGGCTTGGTGACACTGACAACAGAGTCACCCACCAGCCCAGGGCAGAGCCTGAGGCCTATTCACAGAGAGAGAGAAGGACTCCAGATTACTATTGATGGGTGAGATAGGGCAAGGCCACACCCTCTATGACAGCCCCACTTAGAGTTCTTATCCTTAAGAGCTGACAGTCTAGGATGAGACTAAGATGCTTATACAAGAGCAATAATGCAAAGACTATAGTAACAGCTTCCACAGGGGCTTTGATCTAAAAGCAGCTCATAAAGCTAAAATTGCTTACAGTCCAAATTGCCCCCGAAAATCCCATAGGGAGGTACCATGCTGGAGACAGACAAACCATTTTGTAGAAATTGCAGCCCCTCCAGCTATCCTTCCTTCTTCGGAATCTTGGACTGCTTTCTCTGGTTGAGCAGCAGGTGAAGGTGATAGTGTGTGTTTGGGTGCCAGACAATGTGAAAAAAGTATCTGTTAACAGCAAAATCACACTCAGGGCTGCAAGAAACACTGTGAGAGGCATGTGGGAACTGAGAGCCACCAACAAGTCAACAGATATCACTTCTTTCATTTTCATCTCATGCTCACGCAGAGACAAATGCCTCACTGTTTAAATCTCTCTCTCTCTCTCTCTCTCTCTCTCTCTCTCTCTCTCTCTCACTCTCACTCTCTCTCTCTCTCTTAGCCTTCCTCATAAAGGAAAAATTTGATTAGAATGAATGTCAGGGCCATGAGGGCATGTGTGTGTCTGAGGACATGTGTGTGCTTATACATGTATATGAATGTATGTTACTGCTTGTGCATGCATGCATATCTGCAAGCAAGGTGCATTGGTATGTGTGTCCTTGTTCATGTGTGGTACACACCGGCACACCTACATGTGTGTGTTGTACATATGTGTGCATGCTTGCCTTGTAGGTGTGCAAATGTTCATATGTATGTGTGTGCACATCTCTGTAAATATATGAACTTGTGTTTCCATGTGTGTCCGTATATGTGTTTGTATACTTGTCAACATCTGCTTCACTGGTGGCCAACTCTACTCCTGACCCCTTTGCCTTAGAGATGGGGAAGGTAAGGTTAAACACCTTCAGTCATTCAAAGCAGCTTCTTTTTCCTGCTGGACCTGAGCCCCCTGCAGTCATTAAGCAGTCCCAGCTTTTGGTCCAGAGGGCACGGCTATACACGCTGAGCACTGCTCTAAAGAGAGGGAAAGCAGAAGCTAGAATCCTCAAACCCTGTGCCCGGGGCTGGCCTACACCCACCTCAAAGAAGGGGCTCCCTTTCCTTCATACAAGGTGCCCCTCTCCAGCCTAGCCTGGCTCTTGTGGGGCTGCTTGAGCCCAGAGGGGCCACATTTTCCAGATGCTCACAAAATCACGGTATAAGCTATTGGCAGCCCCTGTCTGTTCATGTCACCTTAACCCGTGTACTCTCTGGCAAGCCCCTGAGCACACCAGCAGTTCCCTACCCAGGATCCTGGGAGTACAGCCCAGGTTGCACTGATGTTAACACTGCCCATGCCTATGCTTGTTTTCAAGAAGAGTCCAGAGACCCCACAATGGGACACTTCTTACTGGGTCCAGATGGAGAAAACGTCTGCCTGTACCTCCCAGGGCCTACCCAACCTAAGAAGCTTCTGTCGGGTAAAGGTAAGATGACATATCCCAGGTTAGCCTCGTTTTCATAGGGGAAGATTTTGCCTACAGCTTCCAAAACTTCCCAGCAGCAGAGGCATCATTAAAAACACACCCCAGTCAGCCAGTTTCTCCCCTCTCACTGACACAGAGGTGCTTCTGTAGCTCAGACATAATAACCCATGTTTGCATAACAAGTTTTCTCTTGCTGGAGCATCTGGAGAGAGAAGTTCCCGTGAAAGGACTTGGAGGAGGTCTAATGTGCCGTGTTGATGCCTTAATGAGAATGATAAAGTCCTTTTGGTATTTGCCCAAACTAAATACCACCTTTTCTCTTCTTTCCAAGCAGCCTCCAGAGGTGGAGGTAGCTAATTGGTAATCCAATCAGGTACCCTTGTTATATATGTGTTGGCTCATTGCTGTGAATCATCTGGCTCCTGACAGATATCCAGGCAGTTTCCAAAACCCCTTCTGGCACATTAACTTTTTGGAAAAGAAATGCTGGCTCTGGGCAGCAGCCATTTTGAAAAGGGAAAAAACAATGAAGTCAGAGGGTGATGAGTGTCAACCACCCAGGAGCCATCAGGATGTATATGTATGAGTTGTACAGCCAGCAGGCCTCTTGCTGAGGCAGATTCAAATCTGTGCTTGTTTGGTGGGTTATGTCACAACTGGCTTAATAAAAAGAGCATGGATTTGGAACCATGAGATTTGAGTAGCTCTAGCTTGTCCTCTGTGCTGTCAGTGATTTGGGGTAAGTCCCTCACTGTGTCCAAGGTTCCTTATCCCATCTGAAATGAGGGGATTGATTCCCCCACTGCCAGCAGCTGAGAAGTTCCTGATCTATTGCTGCATTTTTCATGTTGTCTCTGTTGCTGTTGAACTAGCTATTTAGTACATGGGCTTCCAGAAACTTGACTATACCAGGCATGCCAAAAAAATGATACACACTTTAAGCGATGTTATCTATGTATTACTTTTTGGAGTTGAATTGAATTACAGCAGCAATGTGTGGTATGACATTTGTTAGATGACATTAATCAAATGAATGCTAGCATCACCATGTGACAGGCAGAACAGTCAAAGAAAATGGTGTAAGTGTGGTTGTCATTCGAAGAGTGCAAGATTTATTTTATTGTTTTGAGAGGTGTGTGAGAGAAACAGAGAGAGAGAAAAAGAGAGAGGGAGCGAGAAGGGGGGAGGGCGCAGAGCAGTCTCCATAGTTGTACGTTACTAGTTGTGATATTGTTTCATTCCACACAAGTGGACGTGGGGCTGTGCGAGGCAGGAACCAAACTGGGGGCCTCCCACATGGGAGGCGAGAAGCTTCACCTCTGAGCCAACTCAGCAGTTACTTGTAGCACTGCAACTCAGCAAATGGGGCTGCACGGGCCAAGGCCAGGATTCAAATCCTGGACCTTGAGATTATGAGGCAAGCACTCACCTGCTGAGCTATCCCAGCATCGCCATTAAGACCATTTTGAAGTGGTATTTGAAATTTGAGAACTTGGAGAAGTACAACGACAACGGAGGCATGAGCATGTAACAAAACCTCCAACTCACCTAACAGTTGCACGCACTCATGATAAGTTTGAGATGCATGGTAAATTGAAATGGATTGCACAGCGATATAAGTGGACACTTTGGTCAAAGTTACTCAAGCAGAAGTTTGCCATAATCAGAAGTGTCTGGAAGCTGATGGGTAACCAGTTTGAGCACCACTTGTATTAGCACAAGTTAAATATGGCTTGTATTCATCTTTTGTTACCGGTATATATTGAGTATTACCATTTTAATAGTTTTTTTCTTTTCTTAAAATGCACATACATTTTTTTTTTTTTGGCACCCTCTGTATTTGGTTCCAAGTTCAGTGTTAAAGAACTTCCATCACCACTTGGGTTATACCATGATATCAGCATAAAAATAACTTGTTTCTGAATTGGCAGAAGCAGGAGTTAGACAGGTGGAGGCCACAGTCAGTCTGACACAGCTGGTACAACAGCTGGAAAGCAAATATGATTCTGTTCACCTGCTGTACATTTGTCCACTCTGTTTCAGGAGAAATATCTCCCCTTTGGAAAAAAACAAATGCCAAAAATAAGTTAAATATTTAAGTTTGTTGTCATCTTGTCGATTTGATGTTTCAGTCATTTCAGTATTCCCAGCCTCTAGCACAGTGCCCGACATATACATAGCAGGATCACAAATGTTCATTGAAAATCTTTCAATAATTTCTACACAAAACAGAAAGAAATAAAAGTTATGCTGAATAAATAGAGACTTGCCAGCCATCTTGTCTGAGTTCATGCACAATATATTTAATCCTACTTGCTTCTTAAAATCTAAAGGCTTTTAATGTGAGCTTGTTGAATCAGTCAACCAGTCAGTCACTGGACTCTCTCTAGCCTATTTGCCATCTATAGTTGGTGGACCTTCGGTCTTGATGGTTATTGGGTAGTGCCCTGGAAGGTGAGGCAGGATCTTAAACCCACATCTCCCTACAAGGGTCCATAGAACAGATCTAACTTTCTCAGAGTCTCTACTCATGGGAAAGGTTCATTATTTTGTTTTGAGAAACAGTATACTGACAAAAAAATTTAACTCTTGCAAAGAATTTATTCCAACCACACCAACCTTTTTGCAGCTCAATTTGTTCAAATCTATCTTGATCACCATCCAACCCTACCCTTTCAGTCTTATCTCCCACTATATTCAGGCTCACCCTTTTCTCATCTTCTTTGATGTACCAAACATTCATTCTTCCTTCTCTTATCTGTCAGCCTTTCCCCAAGAGCCCCTAAATATTTAGAATAACTAAGTTTCATAAGAAGGCTTATCTTTTCTGGGACATTTTCCTTAATAAATCCACCTCATCTCATAGAACTGCCTGGATATAGCCTCAGCTCATTCTTCTTTCTCAATCCCATATTTGTGGTTATTGTATTTATCTACATCTGTTTTCTGTTTAGCTACCAAATATATTACATATATGAGTCCTAGAGAACCTCTTATTTTTATCATATGCTCAAGAAATGCTTGTTGGTTGACTGAATACCCCAGGTGCCACAAAGGAAAGTTCTTTTGGGATCATAGTTGGGTTTATTTGTTTGTTTGTTTTTTAATTTAAAAAATCATGACTAAAGGAAGGAATAGATCTGTCTGATCTTTCTGAGACTTTCAAATTTTGTCAACATCTATTTAGAAATAAATTCTTAGGCAATTAGATCATGATAGCTTGCTTTCACACAGCATAGAGAAATGAATATAAACCTTCAGAAAAAGAGGGAAAAAGTTGTGAAGACTAGAGCTGGATTTTGACACTCTTGGTCATGTTGGGATGTTGCAACACTTAGAAAATTCAAAGGCTTAAGAAAAGAATAGTTAACTTGGAAGGATACAGTCAAAACATTGGATATGCTCTCTAAATTGCTTATCCTTGACTCAAATCCTTCATCTATTCTTCTAATTGCAGTGTCAGCAATAGAAGTTTTCTTTCAGAACTTCTTTTATTAGGAAGTTTTTTACTGCAAGAAGTTCAAGGATATCTCTGCCAATGATTTAAGGCTTTGGGTCTCATTGCAAATTTAAATTCTTGATCTCCTTCAGAGTTTCCAGTTAGCACTTGTTCTTGTCCTAAATGGATTTTCACCCTTTAAATGTGTTTTGTTTGGGTAATTTAATTAGCATCCTTCTTTCTTGCAACTTTTGTTGGTATGGTGGCTTTAAAATATGTCTACAAATTCTCTGACACTTGTTCCTTCAAAAGGGAGAGCCTAATTCTCCTCTTGAGTGTAGGCTGAACATAGTGCCTCACTTCTAGTAAATATAGAACATAACAGATGTCATAGTGTGTGACTTCTGAGACTGGGTCATAAAAGGCACTTCCTCCTTGCTTTCACTTTTGGATTACTCACTCTGGGGAAAGCCAACCACCATGCCTATCACGAGGCCACTCTAACAGTCTACTGGAGAGCTCGACATAGCAAGGAACGAAAGCCTCCTACCAACAAACAGCCAGAATGAACAATCCAGGCTTGTGAGTGAGCTACTTTCAGAGCAAATGCTCCAGCCCCAGTGAAACCTGCAGATAACTGCATCCCTGGCTGATATTGTGGCTACAGCCTCATGAGAGACTCTGTACCAGAATTACACACCTGATCCACCCCCAAATTCCCACAGAGACTGTGTGAGATATAATAAAAGTTATTGTTTTAAGTCACTAGATTTGGGAGTGATTTGTCTTCTTTTACAGATTTATTTTTAATGTTTTTTGACAGAGAGAGAGAGAGAGAGAGAGAGAAAGAGGAGGGCCCAGAGCAGTCTCCCGAGTTTACAGCATTAGTTTTCAACATAGTTTCACTCCACAGGTGGGCACAGGGCTGCACAAGGCAGGAACTGGGCCGGGAGCCTCCCACATAGGTCCTGGCAAGAACTGAACTGGGGGCACACCCCAGTTCAGCCTGTGGGTCCGCATGGGCCGGGGCCGGGATTTGATCCTCAGTCTCCGGGGCTGCAAAGCGAGCGCTTGACCCGCTGAGCCATCCCAGCTTCCCCTATTTGTTTTCAATAATAGATAAATATACTTGGTATCATTTCCTGATTGTCTGCAATTTGGTAAACAGAAAGATAAAGGGTTCCAGAATATCTCAGCTGCTCTCAAAGCACTGATTGTTTGAGGACAAACATATACTAAGTGGTTGACTTTCTCTTTGTTCTCCCCATTTGTCATTTGTGATAATGTTGGTTGTTGTGGGGACCCATAGGTGAAAGTGTTTTTCCACGTTGATGGGATATTTGACAAAATATGATTTTCCTTGAGTGCCCTTTCTCTTAGCAGCTGTTGCCTTAGTGATGATGCCTGAAGATTTAAAGGAGAACTCCTTTAGATGACGCAGCATGAGGGAGAAGAAAAAATTCTGGACTAAATATTCAAAGTCTTGGCTCTACCACCATGATTTCTGTGATCACGGGCAACTAATTTCACTGCTTTGGAGCTTAGCTTCCTCATATAGAAAATGGGGAGTTGGGATTATATCAATCTTCACAGCACATGTCCCAGAGAACTCCAAATCCCCATAAAGTTAACAAGAGGGGATGTTGGGATGGCTCAACCGGTTGAGCGTTTGACTTGCAGCCACGGGGTCCAATTACAGATGCAGGATATAAGGATCAAGTCCCAGCCCTGGCCTGTGTGGACCCATATGTTGAACCAGGGTGTGCTTCTCATGTGGGAGGCCCCCAGTTTGCAGGGGCATGCTTCCCATGCAGGAGGCCCCCACTTCGGTTCCCACCCTGCACGGGGCCCCACATCCACCTGTGGAATGAAACTATGTTGGAAACTGATGAAGTACAACTATGGAGACTGCTCTGGGCCCTCCCCCTTCTCTCTGTCTCTGTCTCTCTCTGTCAAACAATAAAATAAATCTAAAAAAAAAAAAATTTTTAATCATGTTAACAAGAATTACATTAAAACAAGAGCGGTTCTGGGGCCAAATACATTTGGAAAGCCAGTGGGTTAAAGTTAAGCAGATTCTTTACTATAGGACTTCACAGAGCCTCAAAGATGATCATTTGAATTATGGATCTTCAAGGTGAGGACAGGCAGTGTTTCCTAAACTTATTTGACCACTGACTACTTATTGTTTTAGCAAAGCATCATGTGGACCTAAATAGTTTGCAGAACACACTTTGGAAAATGCTAAACTGATGATTTGTAAGGTTCCTTCCCATTGTAATGTTATATATTACTAAATAAAAGCCCCTTCCCCAAGGAGAGCCTCTCTCAGTAGGGCAGTTTTGTTGTCTCAGTCCTGAAGCAGGATCTTAGACATTCATCAACTCATGACTGATCTTATTTTCATTTTCCAAATATCAGCTCTGAATCAAAGGTAATGCAGTCATCTAGCATTAGCCTTTCCCCTTGGAGAAAGAGGGCCACACTCTGTGGGATGATGGAGCTACAAGATATAAGGAACCACAGTGCCCAATGACTTCATGCAGCTGAGCTTCCCTGGTCTGCCCACCTCCCTCTGGGCTCTTAGGGGAAAGAGAACTAACTCTTGGGTTTTTTTGTTTGTTTGTTTGATTGATTTTCACTTTCTTTGTTACAGCAGCTTACCATTTCCCTTAACTAATATTATGCAGCTATGATAACATCCACCATCCTAGTTTAGGGTGACCAGATGTCCCACTTTTGGCAGGACAATCCCGATTTTTAACAATTTGTCCTGCATCCCGCGAGTTTTAAAAAAGTCCTGATTTTTGGAAAGAATGCACAACAAGCTAAGGAACGGCGGGAGATAGACCACATTTTTAATCAAGAACTCCCTCCCCCCCAGTCAATGGTGTCCCACTTTACCAATGTTAAAATCTGGTCACCTTATCCTAGTTCACAAGATATATTTGCAGTATATCTTGTAAAGTATTAAGTAAAATTCTGATATAAAATATAGACCTAAAGGAAGGAAGAAATGTGTGTTTGGCTCCTTTGATAAACTGTACTGAACATCTACCATGTGGAAGGGACAAGGAAGGCTGTTAATATTGAGAATGAACACTCAGGCACTGTGTCAAATGTTCTCTCTTTCCTTCATCCCAATAATCTCAATATGATATGTGAAGTGAGTATTTTCGTATCATAGGTGGGGAAATTGAAACACAAAGAGGTTAACTCCCTTGCACACATTCAGGACACCTGGTAAGCAGCAGACTAGCATTCAGTCCAGGCCCGTCTGTCCCAGAGTCTGTGCTCCCCAAAGCTCGACACTGGGCACTGTGGTTACTGCCCTCAAGGACTTCACAGTCCATATGAGAGCAAATTCATAAGCAACTAACTCTACCCCAAGGCAGAATGAAATTGAGTGCTATGAGGAAGGCCTAAACAATACAAGTCAGGGGTATTCAAAAAAGGAGCAATTAATTCTAACCTAGGGGATGAGGAAGGGTTTTTGCAGAGAATTCCCTTTTGCACTGACCTTTGAGAAATAGCAGAAGTGGATAAACAGTGAAGAAGGACAGGCATAACCAAGCTGAGGGAGCAGCATGCACAAGGCAAAGAGGTATGAAAGAGAGTACATGTGGGATGATGGGGAGCCTGGGAGAATAAACTGGAGGGGGGGGGATGCGGGGGCCTCATGGGGGAAGGGGGCACTGAAAGGCTGGCCAGGGCCAGACAAGGGAAGGACTGACTCCTGTGCCAAGACAGAGCTGAAATGCTGCTTTTTTAGGCAACAAGGAATCACAGATGTTGAGGAGGGATATCATACAACCCAACATATGTGCCACATTAAGGAACAGGCAACAGACTACTACAGGCTGCAGAATCATCTAGATAGCAGCTGAATAGGGCAGCAGGCAGACACAGGAGATGCTGCAAGGGGAACTAGACACGGGAATGTCAATGAACCCTCTGAATCAGAGCAGCCAGTGACACACTTGTAGAGCCTCTTTACAAAATTAATTACAACTCTCGTCTCTAATTTTCTACTCAGATTACTTTTTCCTGTTTTCACTTTCTGTTAAAAGGATTACTTTAGGGATAGTGTGTGTGTGTGTCATGTTTTTTAATTAAGATAAAACAAGTAAGGCCCTGGAGCCTGCACCACCCCCACAGGGCACAGCCCTCCCCTGCTTGTCACTCTGCTCCAGTCAACTCCCTCATTTTAAGTCAAACTCTCATCAGCACACATAAAAAATAAATTCCAGTGTCACGTACCTCTAAGCTTGTCAGTAATGCAATGTGGCTGTTTTCTGGCTTTTGTGCTCTCTGGGAAGTGGCTGAGTGTCCTAGCAGAAAACTGTGGTAAATATTATAATAAGAGTTCTAAGGAAAACCCTGATAGCAAATTTCTTGGGAGCTGTGAGTGAAGCAAAGAGCACGGTGGTAAGCAGTGATGGAAAGTGTTTGTATAACCCTCCTGTACCCTCTCACCCCTACACACATTGAGGTTTCTCTTTCATGATTGTTTTAGCCTCTTTTTCCCTTCCAACCACAGAGCACTCAATTCTTTGAGGAAAAATTAACATTCATTATGCAATTTATCTCTCTCCTTTTAATCCAGAGTGTCTGTCTCCAAGGTCCCTTACTCAATAATTAATGTTTGTTCTCATTTCCCATTCTCCAGAGCATCTATTCTTGAACTGTAGGGTCAACAATTAACACTAATTATGGCTTTTTCCTCTCTCCCGTGTTGGTTCTCAGAATCCCAAGTTGCCTGCTCAGCCTAAGTTATATGCATGCATGTAACTGCATATGTGCACACAGAGGTGGGGAAGCAGCAAGGAGCAGGCTTTTCCAAGCCCCACCACACTTTAGCAAACCAATAAACCCAAACGTTCATTTTTGGCAACCTCTCCAATATAGTTATTATCAGTAATGAGACAATGAAGCACAAATACATATGAACATGTATTTGGGAACATGCTTGAGTGTGTAGCTAACTAGAAAAGATTTAGAAATCTTTTCCAATTTGAATTTTCTATGATTCCCTCTGACTTTTTTCTCCCTATTGCTATCTCTTTTCTTTCTCTCTTTCTCTCTCTCTCTCTCTCAACAAATTTCTCATAAAACAAAAAAAAAAACAAAAAAAACATTCTTTCATTTCAGATCTACTCAGCTGACCTCTTTACTTTACCTCCCCCTTCACTGTCTTTCTCTGGTCTGTCATCCTAACTCTTCAGCCATTAAAACAGCATTGTTTCAACTAGCGTTCATTTTGACTGACAACGACAATTAGGAAAATAATTCTCACCCACAGTGACTAAGAGTTTACAAAAATACTCCATTGGGCTGCGCAGAAGGCTGCCTGACTTTTTGGCTGGAATGGGATGAGCTAAAATCCCTCATGTCTCTCCTGGTCCGACCTTTGTATTTTCACTACATCTGGAGGTTGGGGCTCCTCACGCGTGTCTGTCATGCTGCCACTGCTGTTTGCACTGTGCCCCGCGGCACATCTGCTGTTCAGATCTGGGCACCTCCTCACAGCGTGTGTCAAGCATTAACTGTTTCATGCTCTTGCTCTGTCAGAAGTTCCTCTCTCAGAAGTTTAGCATCATGGTCCCTACAGGGCTCCACCCTTAAAAATCTTAAATAAAAATATTTCCTTCAACTTTTTTTAAATCTTAAGTCAAACTTCTCTCCATGTAATCATGGACAAATTTTCAAAACCATCCAATTCAAAGGCTTAATTAAGTAAGCATCAAGGCACCCACTTTGTGTCATCCCGTCTTAGGGTAAGAAAAATGGCTTTTTTCAAGACTTCTGCACACTTAGATAAAACCTTTACTGTTTTCCAGCCTGTCTGTCAAATATCAGCAGTGAAAAAGAAAGGCCCAGCATTTAATATCTCCTAAAAGTTTAGCTGTTCCTCAAAGAGTCATCTACACTTCTCTGTCATTTGATTCATATACATATCATTTCATACCTAGACCTACAGAAACATACAATTTCTCCCCAAATGTAGCAATAAGTAGGAAAGAGGGTTCACTCCTCGGAGAGCCTGAGAAATGTGGTGTCTGCAATGAGTTATTCGGGGGCAGCCCTGTGTGCTGTGGTCTGAGTGCAAATATTAGGAGAGAAGTCGAGTTGAACTAAGTGCTTATGCTTAGCTGGCCCAGGAAGGAGAATTTGCAGGGATGTCTTTTGGGTGGTTTCGCAGGTCATAACTGCACAATTCAAATTATAATGAGGTGGACACTGACCCCTAGAGTTGTACATAGCTCAGCCTGCATAGCCACAAGCTTAAAAACTATCTGAGAGGGAAAAATTCTCAGTTTGACTTTTAAGTGGAGGACTGAGGCCATTTCTGCCTCTTCCAAGCCTCCTTTTATATTTTATTTCCCCCATGGGGAAATACGAGTAAGCAAAAACTAGTCTGACTGTGTAGCTAGCTCATCCTCCACCCACAGCCACTGCTGCTTCTGCTTCAGACCAGGGGCAAAGGATGATTATGTAGGGACTTTTTCTCCTAAAAATAGTCTTTGATTAATAGGGAAATGTGTGTGGTCTTCCTTGCTGCTTATTTTGGGGCAGGCAGCAATGAATCCTGTGAGAGGGACCTGCTAACGTAACAGGAAGCAAGGCTACAGATTGAGGGCTGGAGCCAGAGACTGCAAAACATATGCATGCCAGTCTCAAAAATCTGTAAGCAGAGAAATACTTGGGAGCCTGGCATTCTGCATTATCCTTCTTGCCATTCTCCTTGGGTGGACGTGTTGACGATGGTAGGAAAAGTTTCAGTATCACTTCTGCTCATTCTCATTCATAGGTTAGGACTGGGCCAAAGCAGCTCTTAAATAGGAGCCCTACAGTAAAGGATGATAATAATGATACTAGTCACTCACACTTTAGTAAAAAAAAAAAATTATTTAATCAGATGCCTGTCCTCTGGCAACCTAGCTGAGAACAGCTATTCTGAGGGACTACAAACTCTGATAGAAGTAGAAACAAAGGTGGGTGATTTGGGCAATTTTAAGTGTTGAAACATGCCTGACTAGTGGAGTACCCAGAGAGCTTGGATGACCAGAGAATATTAGCTTTATGGGGAAGGAGGCAGAAGAACAAGAAGAAGAAAAGAATAGAAAGGGAAATGGTAGAGTGCCAAAGACAAACTTAGATTACTTTGGAGTTGCCCCATTACAAGCTCTATATTCAGGAAAGGAAAAAAAATATATATTTCTTTCTTCTCTTCTCTATTCTTAGTAACCAAAAGACCTTAGG
The DNA here is from genome assembly GCA_004027555.1 of Craseonycteris thonglongyai. Taxonomy (NCBI): domain Eukaryota; kingdom Metazoa; phylum Chordata; class Mammalia; order Chiroptera; family Craseonycteridae; genus Craseonycteris; species Craseonycteris thonglongyai. Next base: position 18,798 of record PVKE010004565.1, on the reverse strand, counting down.
CTAATGTAAATCTCTTTCTTATTTCCAAGCTTTTGAAAACTCTGTTCCCTCTGCCTGGAACACAATTCTTCATAACCTCCTATCCCCTAACATTTTTTAAGGTGTAGTAAAATACACATAACATAAAATTTTCCTTCTTAACCATTTTTAAGGATACAGTTCAGCAACAAATCTCCAGTACTCTTTTCATCTTGCAAAACTAAAACTCTATACCCATGAAGTAACAACTGCCCATTTCCCACTCTACTCGAACCCCTGGGAACCACTGTTCTACTTTCTGTTATCCCCTAACTTTCACCGTTTTTTCCTGGTTAACTCCTACTAGTCCTTCAGTTCCCAATTGAATTCTCAAGTTGACCTCCCTCCAGGCAGTTTTTCTGTGCCCTCCCCCGACCACCACCACCCAACCCTGTCCACCAACTGGTGACAAGCCTCTACCATACGCTCACATGGTGTTTACCCTATTACAGCACCCCTTTCATAGAATTATCTTACTAAACTTTTCTCTCCATTGGACTGCAAGCTTTTTAAGGGCAGGGATCCCCTAGTACCACCAGTACTTGGTAGAATGCTACAGGCACACATCAGCTGTAGGTATTTCATGTATATCTGATGAATGAAAGATTTCAGCTACAGTATGGGTTAAACAAGATTTTTTAATGTTGACTTGGGAGTCTCACCACCATACAGATCATAGTCTTTGCAGGAAAATGCATCCCAAAGGGACTGCCCTTATAAGCAATAGAGGACCTCTTTCAGGGCTTAGAATATAGGAAACATTTTTTTCCTTTATTTTCTCAATGACCATAATGAAAAACACTTACATCTCTTTGTGTTTAACATTCCCCATTTGTTTTTATGAGGTCTGACAATTAATTTCGTAAACTCATCCTAGAAAAAGTGCTACATGCCTCATTGCTGAATATCACTATGGTCACCTTCAAAGTACTCCCCTTGGGAAGATATGCACCGATGCCAGCACCTAGTCCACCCTTCAAAGAAATTTTGGAACTCTTTTTCTGAAATGGCCATCAGAGCAGTTGTCGCATTACCTTTCGTGTCCTGAGTGTCATCAAAATGTCTTACTTTCAATATTTCTTTTATCTTCGGGTAAAGAAAAAAGTCATTAGGGGACAGATCAGGTGAGTAGGGAGGGTGTTCCAATACAGTTATTTGTTTACTGGCTAAAAACTCCCTCACAGACAGTGAAGTGTGAGCAGCTTTATTGTTGTGATGTAAGAGCCATGAGTTGTTGGAGAAAAGTTTAGGCCGTTTTCATTCAACTTTTTCATGCAGCCTTTTCAGCACTTCCACATAGTCCACCTGGTTGACAGTTTGTCCAAATTCATAACGAACAATCCCTCTGATATCAAAAAGGTTTAGCAACATTGTTTTGACTCTTGATTTGGACCAACAACATTTTTTGGTTGTGAGAATTGGCTGACTTCCATTATGCACTTTGAGACTTTGTTTCAGGGTCACATTGGTACACCCATGTTTCATCACCAGTGATTACACAGCCCAAAACATCGTCTTCCCTCTCCAAAAGGTCTTGGCAAACTTCAATTCTCCTTTGCTTTGTTTTGTGAGCCCCTTCTGGACTATTTTTGCACACACCTTTCTCATACCAAGATTTTCAGTTAAGATTTTCTTAACTGTTTCTCTATCAATGTTTACTTGGTCTGCTATGCTTAGTCAGCCGACAATTTTGATGCACAGTTTGATAAATTTTTGCAATGTTTTCATAAGTGCTGCTCATTACTGGCTGCCCTGACCTCTCTTCATCAGTGATGCTTTCTCTCCCCTCAGAAAAATGTTTAATCCATTTGTGCACTGCCTTTTTCTTCATGGCATTTTCCCATCAACTGGAACTAACATGTCCCTGACTCCACTTCCACTCTTGCCAAGTTTAACAAGAAATGTAATGTTTGTTTGTTGCTCTAATTCAAACTCCAAGATTCTCGCAATGGCATAAAAACATGCAACAACAATAATGAATGCCACTCAGACACCACCACACGTCGACACAAACACAGCTGTGAGACACTGATATACCAAGGTTATGAAACCTTACCAAGTTGTTTGTACAGTGCTGCCAATGTCAGCACATGGTAGCAAGTTCGCAAACTTAATTGTCAGACTTCATAAGAAAATGGATGCAACACTACTCTGAAAATACTTGATAATCCCTGGAATTGAATTCAAAGAGCAATTTGAAACATCTTTTCACTGGACTCACTGATGGAGCTTTCACGTCTTTTTGTTTTCTTTTTAGTCATTTGGTTTTGATGAATATATTCAGATAAAAATGAGAGGATTCTAAAAAATCATGTAGATGATGGGCATTGGATATTTGTAGACTTGAAGGTTGGTTTCAACTATTTGCTAGTGACTTCAGAAGTCAGGGACACATACAATTTGTTGTTTTACAGAGCATGAAGTCAAATTATAGACATCATGAGGTTGAGAGACAGAATACTATCACTTAGCTAGTAAGTGCACCTACCCAATCACCAAACACCCATATCTCAGCGTTGTGTTGTATATTTATTAAAACATCTGCAATAGCTCTTGTGAAGTTATTTTTTTAAACAACATTGATTTATATTTATATATATATATACCTATATATTTATATTATATTATATATTATACATATATATTATACATATATATTATATGATACATATATATTATTTATATATATTATACATATGTGTATATATAGTATATGTGTGTATGTGTGTGTAATTTATATGTGTATATGTGCATATGTGTGTGTGTGTATATGTGTGTGTGTGTGTGTGTGTGTATACACACAGTTTTTTTTTAATGGCCCTTAAAAGGTCAGCTGGTGGATGGAGCTGGTATTGGAAGTAAGAGAAAGTGAAATGGCCTAACAATTTGATGATTCTCTGCCAAAAAAAAAAAAATAGTTTTATAAAGTACGCTAAGCCTTTATTTATAGACTCATTCATAAACTCATCAAGAGTCTAAAGAATTTATTATTAAAGTAGAACTTCATTTCTACTTTGGTTTTATTAGCTCTATGATATACACTAAGGGTATCCACAAATCTAAGTGTTTTTGAAATTCTCAAGACGTATCCCTCTCAAAGTAGCCAAGATTTACTGTTCACTTACTGTATGATGTGCATGAGGGACCAGAACCTTGCTCAAGCAGTGAAGTAGTACTTACCACAATACATTTTAAAGCTGGTGTGGTTTTCAAGATGTCTGTGTAAATGTATGTGTTATATTTCTCAACTTATAAAAAAAAGTTTTGAATATTAACTTTTGTTACAGCAGAGTGATCAAAAAATTGCAGCTTTCATTAACTAGTAATCCAGAAATACTGTTTTCTATTCTATCACCCCTTAGACATTTGTGTTATCTTCTCATCAAAAAGACCATTAAAAAGCATGAGATTTTTCTTAAGGATATTTTTTCTTGCTTCTTTCAACACATCTCCCTGTGGTCAAAGGATTTTCATTTTCTGTTGTCTTAGTTCTCTGAAATTCTTCATTTGAATATTAATGAAGACACCAGCATTGGAACATGTCCAATAGAAAGAATTAGTAAGTCTGTTTTACAGAGCACATAAAGATTGCTCATCCATTCATTCATTCATTCAACAAATATTTCGCAAGAAAAAAATTTGTAACTATTATGGTGTCAGGTGTTAACTAGACTTACTGTGCTGATCATTTTGCAGTGTATACAAATATCAAATCATTATCTTGTACAACTGAAACTAATATAATGCTTTGTGTCAAGTATAGCAAATAAAACAAATAATAAAACAAAATCGGTAAGAGTTAAAAAAAATTTTTCATATTAATTGATCACCTACTAATGCTGCCAAATACTGTGCTAGACACAAGAATCCAGTTGAGAGACAAAGCCTGTGCCTTAAAGTCACCCACAGTAGTGGAGTGTGCTTAGAGCTATGAATGAACACCAACTAACTTACCTGGAGGTTAAGAAGCTCTTTCTAAAGGAAAAAACACTTAAGCTGAGTTTCTAAGGATATATGTAGGAACTATCAAATTGGAGAAGAGGAAAGGATTCTCCAGGGAAAGGGACCATGTGAAGATTAGAGAAGGGCAGCCTGGGAGAAATGTAAGCAGCTTGTATGTAATGGCTGAACCCCAGGGCACATGCAGGACAGGAAGTGGTAAGAAATGCAGCTGGTGGGGGAGGGAGGAGTTAGATCATGAAGGGCCATAGGTAGCAATTAAGAAATTTATCAAAGGCTGTGTGATCCTGTTTATGCAGGAATTGATATAACCAGATTTTTACTTTAGAAAAATGATTCTCGCAGCTATGTAGAGAATGGAATGAAATGGGTAAGACTAGAGGCTGGGAGACCAGAAGATGTCTATACTTGTTTGAAAGCAAGTAACCAAGGTCAATACTGGGGTTGCCAAAGATGCATACACATTTTAAGAGATGTTATATATATATTACTCTTCAAAGTTGAATTAAATTATGAAGCAATGTGTAGTGTAGTATGACATTTGCTCAGAAGATGGCATTTATCAAATAAATGCTAGCGTCACCATGCCACTGGCAGGACAGTGAAAAAAAATAGCAGAAGCACAGTTGTTTTTTGAGGAGCACGAGACCATTTTGAAGTGGTACGGTATTTGAAATTCGAGAACGTCGTGGAAGGACAATGACAAGGGAGTCCTGAGTGTGCAACAGAACCTCCAACAAGCCTAACTAACAAATGCACACATGCGTGATAAGTTTGAGATGCAAGGTAAATTGAAACAGCATGTGCAGCAATACAAGTGGACAGTTTGGTCAACACTGCTCAAGCAGTAGTTTGCCATAATCAAAAGTGTCTAGGCACTGGTGGTAACCACTTTGAGCCCCTCTTGTAATTGCAGAAGTCAAATGTGACCTGTATTCATCTTTTGTTATTGGTATATATTGAGTGTTACAATTTTAATACAGTTTGTTCCTTTCTTAAAATGTGTATACATTTTTTTTGTGTACCCTCTATTTTCTACAGAATTAAGACCACCACATAAATTAAATTGGTTGGCCACTTTGTATGTAGCTCTACCTTCAGCCTCTTTTTTTGAATTCCTTTCTTCCAAACAAGTCTTCTATCACAGGTATCCTTATTAATCTTATGATGTATTTTAATTGAGTTTTTCCTGGAGCTGATTTTTTTTTATTGTTGCTACACAAATCAAACTTAAATTCCATCATCTAGCTTTCCTTCCATTTGGGGCTTGGTAAACTGCCATATAGCATTGGACTTCTCCATAAAAAATAATTTATGAACTTTTGAGAACAGTTGGTGTTCCCAAAGCTAATGCCAAACCCTTGAAACTGAGCTAGCCTTGGTCTAAGAAGATATGCGTAAAAGAACTGTTATTCCAAATGAGAAGAAAAATATTGCCCTTGCATTTACTAGGCATTTCCATATTTAAATTCAGACTGACTCATATCTTCTATATCCATCTACTTGGTTCCTTTAATAGAGCTCCCTGGGGTATGTCTTTAGCATGGAGACTTTCTCAGGTCTTGAGAAACTATCTGATATGCCCATCTCACTCTCCTCCTCATTCAGAAAGATTTAAAGAGAAAACATGTAGCATTAACAAGGTCTTAAATCTTGTCCCAAGTATTTGATAATGACAATACCAAAAGGCCATCTTGGGTCTTGGTCTCCTGTATTAAACAAGCAGACTCAAGACTTATTATAACACACCAAATATTCCATAGGTCACAGGCGCCTTGAGTCATATCATATAAAATAAAGTATTTTTAGATATTCTTAAGGAGAGGTCAGCAGGGCTATATAAAGGGACCAGAATTATCCTTCCTTTTATGGTTTAGTTTATACTGGAAAGAAATTTTTTTTTTTTTTAATAATCTGGAATTTTCCTTTGCAATTTCCATTTTTGACCAAAAATACACAGCCATGAAGGTACAAAGGCTGACTTTCAGGCCTCCTCCCATTGGTTTCAGCTACAAGTCCATGTGCAAAGCTATGAGAAGGCAAAGGTGCTCTCTGAGATCTGCTTGACAATGGCTGTATCTCCTCCTCAATGATCAACCACTGCAAGTTGTGGGGAAGTTCCATGACAGCAAGCTAATGATCAAAGGGGACTCGTGCCTCAGAAATGGTACATGTGGGGAAGGCCCTAAACACATTTAGAGAGGCTCCTGCCAGCACCTCCAAAAGCTACTGCCCTTATGACCACAGAATGGCCACTTTGGAGCCTGTGGGTCTGACATTCTTTCCCAAGCCCTGACACACATCTATGAAGGAGTCAGGGGGCCCACTCGCCCGATAAGGTGATTTGTTGGAGTTCGGTCTCTGTTCTGATACTAGATGGGGCCCACTAGAGCACAAGCGAAATAAGTGTTCTGAAACAGTGGGAGTCAGTACAACTATGTTTCATTTTTATTCAAAGCAATGGACAGTAACAACTTAGGAATTAGCATGGTCAATACATTTAAATAGAAGAAAATGTTAAGGCACCATATTCCAGGCTAGAAGCAGATGTTCTTTCCTGCTTTTCAAGTTTTGAGTGTTTGGTGAAGGATCCCATGATTTGAAGAAGGCAGAAGAGGCTTGGGATGAGACCCCATCAAGTAAGGGTCATCTCTGAAACTGCCCTATTATCTGGTGAGAATGCTATCTCTTTGCTAAAAGCCTGTGGTTAGATTAATGCTGGCTTTGAAAATCTGCTCAGGCCTGATGGTGGGCAGCCAGGGAAGGAATGTGTTTTCTGTTTATCTCTTTAGTGGCAGAAATGTTCATCACAGAAAGCCCCTGATTCCCCAGTTTCTGGAAGGCCTGGAAGTTGTGCAGTCTATAGTCTATACACACTGGCCCCAGAATGATGAAAAAGAATCAGGCCTGTATTCACAGCCAGTTGCCTGCGTTGGTCGATGGGTTAGTCAGTTTCTTCAGATTGATAACAGGGTTAGATCTTCCCACATTGTTCAGAGAGGAACTTTTACCACCCCCATTGCTTTATCGCTCAGGAATGCAGTTTGAGTTGTGTCTCCGACTTGACAGCTTGGACCTCAGTAAATTACCAGGGTCTTGACCCAAGAGATGGAGAAGTCTTAAGCGATTTTTCAGCCTCCTATCTAAAAATGTGTTTACATTTCTTGAACTCTGGCTGACTGATTCATTCTCCTGGTGTTGCAAGATCTTTCCTTGTGCGTTAGAATTTATAAGTTTCATTTCTAAGAGACCCATGGTTCCTTTCAAGCCACAGTGAAGTGAACCTCATCACAACACAATTCTGCTGGGCTGGATTTGTCCAGAGGCCAAGCAGCTATGATGTGGCAAGCTCAAGTGAGGCTAACAGGAGGCAGTGTGATGTGGAGGGGAAAGTACGAGATGCTAAGTCAGGAGATCTGGTCTTGTGCTATTTCAAGGTATGGCCTTGAGCCAATCACACAAAACCACTCTCTGAGCCTCAGTTTCCCCAGCTGTTTTAAGTGTTTTAAATCAACACAGAAGCCATTTTCAAACATGACAGACGAGGACAGCTGAGAAGCAACAGAAAAGGAAAGGTCAGCCCACAAGCAATCAATAGAAGCTTTGGGTCAAAGAGACAAAGATGCAGAGTCACACATGGCCATAGACTATTAAAAGATCTACTTATGAGTAGCAAGTATGGAAAGAACTTTATGTTGGACACTGATCCCACACAGGAGACTAAAATCCTTGTCAGAGGAATCATGTGCCTGGCCAAACCTGTTCCTCAAACATTCCTTTATAACATTAAATTTACTTTCTTAGGGGAATACATACATACATACAAATATATAAATCCTATCCTTTTACATCTTGGCTTTTGAGTCTGGCAGTCTTGGGTTCAAATCCTTACCCATACCCTCACTCATTATACAACCTTGGGTAGATGACTTTAACTTCTGAGCCTATTTCCACATCTATTGAGAGCAATGATAGCACAACCATGGAGGAGAGTCATGTATTACACACCAATAGTGTCTGTATAGAACCTGCTTCATGGTGAGCTCCATGATCTCCATTAGACCCCTCCCTCCAGCCCCACCTTGGTATCATGTTTCTACCTCTCCTGCTGCCCCTCCACATGATGAGGGAAAAGGGAAGTCTCTGATCTTTCTATCTGGAAGGTTGCAGAAGCATTTTCCTGCTTCAGTGAAGTATGATCATACAAAATTTATGTTCAACAGCATCAGCAGGTTTTTTTCCATCAATATTTCCTTTTTAATTTCAGCTTTACCTGAATTTTAATAGCACAAGGAATTTACTTTTGTTCTTTTAGTGAGCCACCAAAACAAGAAAATAGAAATTTGAATATAAGGTCTTAATACTATATGTAACATGATGTTTAGACCGTGCCTATAGGGGTTACAGGTATTATCTGGTAAGTACAAATTCCATAGGGGTATGTGTGTTTATAATCTCACAAATGAACTAGGTGTGTATATGTATGGTATATATAAAGATTCATGAGACCTAGATCTGACAACCTTAAATTTTTCCTAATTTCTGCCATAGCAAACACTGAATCTGAAACTGACCTTCACCTGATTCTTAATGAAACCTCACCTTTGACCCAAACGCCAGAGAAGCAGGTACTGACTTTGAATGAGCATTTAATGTGGAGTCAGGACTTTTGGGTTCTTGTCCTGGCTTGCTGTGTGACCCTGGGTGAGGTTCTTCACTTCTCTGGGCCTCATTGGCCTCATCAATAAAATGAGGCAAGTGAACTATAAAATCACAGACATTCCTGAACTCATAGACTTGGAATGTTTTGTCTGGCTCTTCGTGTTGGTGAATAAGCTGTATATGCCTTTCCCTGACTTCTGCTAAGTCAAAAAAGGAACAAGGAACACAGAAAGTTATCATCCACTGAGGCTGTAGGCACTAAGACTTTGAGGCAATGGGCCCATTGTTTTCCACTGCAGTTCTCATTTCTAATGGGGAGAAAAAAATACTAACCAAGAAAGCAATGCAAGGACACCGTGAAGAAAGGAGAAAAATGCTTCATCTGGGTAGATTAAGAATATCTATTAGTGCTTTAAGAACATATGTTCACAAATATTTTGTCTGTTTCTTCATTTGAAGCTTGAGGCTGGACTGTCTTCAAATTCTCTGGAGAGAGAACTCGGGGAATTGCTAGAGCTGTACCAGGTTCTCAGAGATCCTGCAGCAGGGGCAGCACCGCTCCGGGCCCCTCCCTGCTGCGTGGCAGCCTCGGGGAGACAGGGCTTAATCTCTAGTTCTCCTTCATCTCCAACTCTCTGCCATAGCCTGACCTTTTCCTCTTCCCTCACACTCATTAAAAACAATAATAATAAAAGTCGTTTTGTTTCCATCTGTGTGCCTAGCTGGGTTCTGTAGGAGGACCTGAACTCTCACTGTTAGGGCCCCAGGCCTGGGTCGGGCCACTGCTGAGGTTAATACAGCTGATCCACTCCTTCCTGCTCCTGAGGAACCACAGAACCAACCTTTGTTGTTGTTTTTTCTTCTTCTACACGCCCACTTTGAAGACACTCTTTTATAAGGGATTAGAAGCTTTTTTTTTTTTTAAGAGAGTCTATGACTAAGGAAAATATGCTAGATTTTGATAATTCCACAACTCTAAAAGCCTTACAAATACTTCACATACTCTAATCTCCCTTCAAATCCATACAGCTCTGTTGCTGTATTTCAGAACTAATTTCACCTGCAATAAAAGAGTAGCTCAGACACATCAAATTAAGTATTAGACTGAATTATTAACCTGGCAGGCAGAAAGAGGAACACCAGACCAAGGACCTTAAACTCGAATCCTGGGTTCCTCTGTGAGGCTGTCACAAACCAGCTCACTCTGAGAATTTCATATGCCTCCTTTACGAAGGGAAGGAGATTGTTCCCACCAGAGGATGGTTAGTTCAAGTCACAACACTCTTGTCTCCTTTAGAAGTAACCCCCAAAAGGAAAGCCCTTAAAGGAAAAGTATAGGGAGCCTCATCGGCCCCCGAATAGAGAAAATAGGGGTGGGGTGGAGGCCTAACCCCTTACTTCTTGAGGCTAATAGCCCTTTATTAAATTAATAATTGACTTCAATTTCAACTACTTCTTCATTTGCTCCATGAAAATGACTAAGTCCATGTTTACTATAAAACATCTGGAAAGGATTTAGAAACAAATCTCTGCCCAGCAGATTTGTTACCTACCTTGATGGGCCACTGGCAAATTCAATGAATTCCTTTCACTGCCAACTTCCCACTCTGAAACAGGCTAGGATATCACACAAAATTAATCTTTATCAGCATCAGCAGTTTCTGCTCTTCCTTCTTTTCCATTAGTTGCCCTCTGACTCATCCCCTCCCTAATATGGGGTCTGACCGTATTAGAAGTTCAGGCACATAAACTACTTTTACTTTTGTATCATTGTGCTAGCTGCGAGGGGGTGGGGGTGGGGGGAACGAACCAGAAAACCCAAAGGTGGGATTTTGGCATCACCATGTTTTAAGGAGAAGTCACAGGCCTAGATTTGCAAAACAAGTCTGACGGGTGGGTAGAGAGGAAGCCGGATGATGCTTTGCAGACGTGACTGGGTTCATGGACTTACCCGGTTCCGGAGGCTGCCTCCGGGTGCCCCCTACTGGTTGGATTGTAAAACCTCTGCGTTTCCTAAGCGGTGTCGGCGCTGTGGCCGGGGCAGGAAGGATGAGGGCTCCGGCCTCCAGCACGCAGCGGGGTGCATCGTGGGGCCAGCTCCTGAGGCACCCCCTCCGCAGCCGGTCGAGGATTAGGGCCTCGGAGATAAACCCATAAATAGAAATGAGGGTAGCAGCCGACATCATCCCCTTCCTAGGAGATGGAGGAGGGGGTTAAGTCGGGGATAGCAGGGGAAGAAAACTACAAGGCGAAATGTGGAGATGAAAAGAGCAATGAAAAAAGAAAAAGGAGACAAGCGGACACGTTTCAACTCCAAGCTCCCATTTCCTCTTTCAAATGAACTGCCTCCCCACTGTGAGCAGAATCAAGTATTTATGAAGGCATTTTTTGCATATTAATAATAGCTGCCTATGGAGCATTGCCAGTTCTGAAGTCCTAAAGGCACGGTGCCCTTTGTATAATGCGGGCGCTTCAAGCTCCTCACAGAACGTAATGTTCTCCTTCGCATTTATTTTTCTTTCTGCCTTGTGGCTCCTCCGAAGGCTTTTCACTTGATTAAGGGAAATTCGTTCCTGGAATACAGTCAGAGACCCAGTCCTGCTCTTACCTGGGTGCTGACATCAGTAGCCAGAGTAGCTTTTCCTCTTCCCCAGGGTCAGATGACCAGCACCTAAAAAGAGTATTGAAGTTGTAAATGAAAATTCTGGGACAAAACGTTAACATACCTGTGCTGCAGGGTACGAAAGTAAAACTTGTTGTTTTTTTTAAGTTTAAAAATAATTGCACTAACTACAACAGCACTACTATCTACACTCAATAAAGATCACATTCGATTTTAAAAGAAAAACATTGAGAACCATTTAGAAAAATAAGCAAAAGACATAATTCAGATCAAAAATAATAGTAATATAAAAAAGGTATGGAGGGAGGCCGGGATGGCTCAGTGGGTGGCGCGCTCACTTTGCAGCGCCAGGGACCAGGGATCGAGTCCCGGCCCGGCCCGTGCGGAACCATATGCTGAACTGGGAGCTCCCCCAGTTCAGTTCTCTCTCTGTCTCTGTATCTCTCTCTCTCTCTCTGTCAAAAAACAATAAAAATAAATAAACAAATATTTTAAAAAATAAGAGAATTTCTTTTAAAAAAAAGGTATGGAAAAATATTACTCCTGAGTGACAATTTTAATGCAAATTGAGACAAACTGGAGGTGCCCTTTTATATTTGAGATGTGGGTCTTCTCTCGCTTTTTTTTAATGGTAACAGCCAATACCGCCGAGGTTTTGGTAGAAGTTACACATTTCTGCTGGGTCATCACTTGTAAAGCAAAATGACAATATGATTTATGAAACATGAAAAAATAGTCATATTCATTGATTCAGTATTTCTGACTTCGAGGAACTTACCCTAAGGAAATAATTCAGCAGGAAAACAGTGAGTGAAGATGTCCGTTGCAGCATTGTCTGCAATAGAAAAAAAATCAGACACTGCCTCCTAATCCAACATCAGAGAAATGTTGTGGCATATCCGTCTTACTGAGGGATTTCATTCAGGTGTTAACAGACAAGGCTTGTTCAAATTAAAGACTGTAGTTGAATACTAACAGTTTAACACAGGGTTCCTCCCTCTCAACACCACTGACATTTGGGGCCAGATAGTCTACATTGTGGGGGGCTTTCCTGCCCACTGTGTGAAGATGAGGCATTTCTGGCATACCCCACCCAACCCAGTTGTGACAATAAAAAAAACTTCTCCAGACCTTGCCACAGGTCCCCCTGGAAGGAAAAATCACCACCCCCCAGTTGAGAGCCACCAGTTGAATTTTAAAAGTGGAAATCAAAGTGATAATAACTATAACTGCAATACGCTAAAATAATAATAATAATGTACCTATAAGAAAAAGACTTGCTTAGAATGCATGCAAAAAAGTGCAGTTGGGAAAGCTGGGATGGCTCAGTGGGTTAAGCGCTTGCTTTGCAGCCCTGGAACCCTAGGATCAAATCCCAGGCCCAGCCCATGAGGACCCATATGCTGAACTGGGGTGTGCCCCCAGTTCATTTCTTGCCGGGGCCTATGCGGGAGACTCCCAGCCCAGTTCCTGCCCTGCACAGCCCCGTGCCCGCCTGTGGAGTGAAACTATATGGAAAACTTATGCTATCAACTGTGGAGACTGCTCTGGGCCCTCCCCCTTCTCTTCTCTCTCTCTCTCTCTCTCTCTCTCTCTCTCTCTCTCTCTCTCTCTCTCTCTCTCTGTCAAAAAAAAAAACAAAAAACAATAAAAAAGTGCAGTCACACTAATTTGACATTAGGGATGTGGTGAGCTGAGCTTTTTGTTTTAATTTTACCTTCCTGGTTTTTCCTTTTTCTTTTTTGGAAATTTTCCCCGTAAGAAGGAAAAATAGATTATGAGGCTATCTGATGTTATTCAAGGTTTACAATGATCTAGGGGTCACAGTAATAAGTATACAGCAAGTTAAGGATCAATATCATAGCTCCATTATTTTTTAGCTAACACACTAGCTAAAATTATTTCACGTTAATTAGGCTTTTAGTAGATTGTTGGGTAGGGCTATCAGAATTCTCCTTTTGCTGATGTCAGTTCCTTTCAGTATTTTATTCCCTTGACCCTATCTATACCTTGGGGAACAATAAACTTGCCTCTTTTTCTAAAAAGTTGGGATCTCAAAGTAAGAAACTCCCTCGTCTATCCAGATTCATCTGTGTAAGCTTGGGACAAGAGAGGCCCTGAGCCCACTGGTTTATAGAGCTGTCAGGGTAGAGAAGTTGTCAGTAAAGAGAATCAAAGAACAAGCTCAAACCTTAATTAGATTTCCCAAGAATCATTGCATCTCTTTGTTTAAAATAAGAAGGAACCAACTTCCCAGTTTTCCCACTGTCAGTTTTCTCTCTTTGTTAGGAAGAGCAAACATCCTTTCACACATGCTTTATCTTGGGTTTTGTTTTGTTGCTTTGTGGGGATTAGAACTTTGGTAGTGTCCTCAAAATCCTGTTAAATTGGATTTATTTCCCCATTTCACAAAGCCACTTCTATTTCAACCCATATTTTCTCTTGACTTCAGGTTTCATGAGTTTATGACATTATAAATTCATATTTGATATTATGTGCCCTAAATTTACTTCTTTGGGATTTCAAAGGGTCTCCTGTAATTCTAGCACACTGGGATTTAGGTTGAATAAACCTGTGTTTACCCCTATCTGTTTCCTTGGTGGTTTCACAGATGGTGTTCATATCATCTTTCAGCCTTCCTTTTTCAGGACAAGGAAAAAGCACACACACCTGTAGACACACTAAGTTTTTATACAAGGGTACAAAGGTAGCCTTTTGTTTCAGTGACCTTCTGAGTTATACCTTGCCTTCTGTTGAACTTTTTGCCTGTTATCTAAAAGAACAAGCTACTACTCTTTCAAGACACTTTTTTTTAATTGCCTTAGTCACCTTTGTATCCCTTATGTATAGCACACTTCCTGGCACATGGTAACCACACTGGGAAAGGGAGGCAGGGGGCATGGGTAGGGGACGACAGATAAATCTTTTGTTGACATTAAAGTCCTGGGTAAATTAAAAAAAAGCCCCAAATCTTTTAAATCGGATTTGGAGATTGTGCTTGTTCTATTTCCAGTGATGACGTTATGAAGTTCAACTGGCATTTCTCTTAACTCACACTATCTCCAGGTACTTCCTACTGTTGGTTGCCACAGTTTGGTATTTCACTCTCTGGAAAAGCTTTGGGCTGTGTGTAGATGGGAGACTTCGTTGGGCATCCTTCTTGGAGACTTTTGAAGCTGATAAATAAAATTGGACCTAGCAGTGATCCTTAGAATTAAATGTCTGCATTTCCCCAACTAGAGAAATATGCTTTACTTTCCATCCTTAGTTCCTATTTCTAAAGGCCAGGCTTGGCTTTCCCCTAGTTCCGTACTCCTTCCCTCTCCTTTCTCTCTCCTTGGTTTTGTAAATAGCTTTGGTTATGGAACTTTGCAAAGGTTTTTTTTGAAGATTTAAGCAAATTTCATCTTCAGGTTCAACCTTACCCACAAGATTACTTTGTCAGCCCAAGAACTCCATTGATAATTTAACAAAAGGGGTTTGTTTTTTATTATAAAATCAAAGCTTTTATTTGTTGAATTTTCACTTTGACTATCATTTATTCCAGTAAGTCTGTATTGATCTGTTGGCTGCTAGTTAGAACCAGACACATGATATGTGCCTCATTAATTTTTTCTTTTTCTTTTGTATTTTTATTATGGAAAATTTCAAACACATGCAAAAGTAAAGAGAAGAGTATAATGAACCGCCAGGTACCTATCATAAGCTTCAACAGTTATCTCCTCATTGTCTTGAGAGGGTCTTTTTATATGGTATTAATAATAACAACCAGTAATTTTGAGGTTTACTGTATGAAGCGTTTAAGATTATCTCCCTTAACCTTTACAACATCCCTATGAAGTAGGTGCAGTTATTATGCCCATTTTGCAGATAAGGAAACAGATGTTATCACAGACTCAAGCCCAAACACTCGCCCCCTAACCACACACAAATATCCTCTATGCTGTCTGGAATTTTATTTCACTGCTTACAGTTCTGCCTATTAGAGATTCCTTTGGGTTTCTCATATCTCATTGTAAAAAATTTTTTAATTGTTTTCCACCCTTCACTTAAGAGAGCACAGCTGAAGGTTGGGGGCTGGGGAGGCAGGGTGTTTTGGAACTGGAAGCACTATATCCAGGGGGGCCCCAACCCCCACAGCACTTGGCTGCTGAGGAAAATTTAGAGGTCAGAGGACAGGAGGGCCCAATGGAGGGGAAGGGGTCAGGAAAGAAAGGGAAAGGACATCTTTCCTCTTCTTCCAGCCCTCGGCTGTCCTAGCATTACCAGGGCTAGTGCAACTTCTTACTCCAACTAAATTATGGGTTAGATAAGCTTTTATGGGCTAGTGTGGGAATCAAAATACCATGGGTAACCTTTCTTTTTCTAGTGAGAATCAACTGATTTAAAATAACCTTTTTATAATGGAATCAACTTGCAAATTGAGATTTCCTATCTCTGGGTTGTCAGATGGGAAAAATCACATCAGAGCCAACATAACAAGGAAGTCCCATAGTTTGGGGTTAAAGTTTGGGTTTAGAAGGAACGAGGGACTTGTTCAGGTTTCCCACCCTGCACACCACCATCTGTCATCTCCCAGTGTAAAATAGGAAGCATATCTCACATACAGGCAAAGTTCCAGCCTGCTTGCAGCCAGACGCCCCCTCACAGAACTAGCTTCTACCTCCCCTGGGGCAAAAGAGATCACTATTTTGGCTTAAATTTTTTCTCTTCCAGCTTCTGCAAAGCCAGATAAACAATGATTCTGTTGTGTCAACAAAGCACCTAATTAAACTGAGGACAATATCTATTAGAATTCACAGATAAGACTTATTCCCAGATAGTAGAAGCCCTGGAATTAAAGTGTCCTGGGTTTCATTATTCTAAAGCTCCGTGAGGAGAACAATGAGGTAGGCAAACTGAGGCACAGAAAGCTGAATAACTTGGCAAAAGTCACCAAATGAGTCCCTCACAAAAACTAAGGTCAGAGATTGTAGGGTTTCTCTTCTCAGACTAATGTTTGCCAGCAATTGGGACACTTTGCTAAATGTTCAGAGAGATATAAAATCTCCTTCCATAGGGCTGAGGTGTCAGAAACATGGATGGAGACCAAAATTCATGACAGGAGAGGAAAAACAAAGTTCTTCCAACAAAACTGTGTCTCCACCATGCCTCCTTGTGGAGTCCCTCCTAAAACTGTCCCCTGGGCCCATTTCACCAGCACCAAATTACCTCTAGAACAAAAACGTGGGCCAGGATGTCAGATGGCCAAGAGGAGCAAGATGAACCCAGCAGACTCTGTGAACCACTAGGCAGACTTATGGTGGATGGAACCACACTGTGGTTTGGGGTCCCTTCTGCCGCTCATAAAGAGGCCATGCAGGCAGGCCACGTTGTTGGATTGACATCCTGGTGTTCCATCTGGACTCCTGAAAATTAAAGGTCTCCTGCTCCTCCAGGTCATGGAAAGCCAGACCGAGAGACAAGGTCTCAGAGTGGGACCTATGTGTAGCCAGGGTGGCCAGCCTTGCCTGAGATAGGTCCCCTCCAAGTTGATAGCGTATAAGAAGCCCCAGGCCCACTCTGATCCCTCCAGGCAGCTCAGTTGCAGGGAGCCCAGTAGAGTTCCATGTCCCACTCAGCCCCATCTGTGTCCCTCTTCCTGCTGCCCACTTTCAGATCCACAGGCTGCCATGGGCAAGAAATACCAGCCCAAGAAGGCCAAGCACAGGAAACCTGCAAGGTCCCTCAGCCCACAGTTCCTGGCAGGGGTGGCCCTTTCCAGGATTTGGTCCCCACCACCCAGCAGGGAACATGGCCAGAGGGATGCTCAGAATCCCAGGCCTATTTCCCCCACACCACACCCCCCAACCTCCAGCAACTAAATCTCTCAGATCTTTCCATCCCTACTGGGATGCAGAGCCCCCCAGGGAAGCAGAACAGACTCTCAGCCAAGTAGGGGGCCTAGTGGTCCAAAGCAGAGACTGACTCTTCTCCCTTTGTTTTCTCACAGGAGGGGACAAATGCCCTGTGTGCAGAGAGGTTTGACGTGACAAGTTAATAGACCACATAAGGGTTTCAGTAAAGGCCTCCCGATCTGGCTCTCCATGCATTAAGATAATGGTGGGGTATGTGCCCCAGCACATTTCAGATCTTGGCTACAAAGGCTCTCCTTCCTTCTTTTTTTTTCCCTCCAGCTCAGCTTGCCCACAGGTTCCCAGAGACTCTTGGCAGCTTGCTCTGAGGCAGAATGAAGTTGTGAGCTGAGGGGGAGGTAGTTAAACAGCAAGAGTGTTTCAGCCTAATGAGGGACAATAGCTCTTCTTGGAGCTATTAAGTCACAGCCACAGCTACAGAGAGGGGGGAACCCCAATTAGAAAGGAGTGAGAGAAGAGGAAAGCCCGAGATATGCCTACAGGACAAACTTACATCTTTGGTGGCTCTGTGGGACCCATGGGTGATGATCTAGCCCGTTGGATTTAGAATTTCCTTTCCTTCTTAAGGTATAACATCCTAATAACTGTAGAGCCAACCCATGGTAGTGAGCCTTAAAAATACAAGTTGAAAGGAGGAGGAATAATTATTGGGGAGAAGCATTTCTCCTTCAGTTGGCAGCTCATATATTATAATCCAAGCGTAAGAAAGGAAATGATATTTATTTAATTTAACAAGTTTTGCTACATTATATATGTGTGTGTGTGTGGATACTTGTATATAGATGATAACAGCTCCCTTTTGTTCTGGCTTTCAACTGAATCACATTATGTTTACAGCAAGATAATAATCCTGGATTTTCCATGGCTCTGTCTGTCAGAGTATAAGATTAGGTCTTGAATTCATTAACAGTCATCTTTTAAATGTCAGATCACGTTTTAAATGCCAAGGACTTATGCAACACCTTCTGTGCAATTCAAATCAGCTTTACCAAATTAACTCATTAATCTTTATTATTTCATTTACTGAAGAGAAAGGCTCCCAGGTGTTTTTAGCAGAACATAAAAATATTAAAGTATTTACAGTACAATACAGGTTTTGATTTTTCTGCTAAACATTTCACCTTTCCATCAGTTTTGTGATCATTCCCACTAAAGAATGCCCATAAAAGAAAAGAAAAAAAAAGGCATCAGACATCTCTGCTTTCTTCTACTTCCCCCATCTTCCTTCCCTTCATCTAACGTTGGGCTTTCTTCACCCTTCTACACCTTCAGAGACCTTGACTCCTGTTCACTATTTATTCTGCTGTCTTTGCTCTCCAAATAGTCCAAGAGCTGCAGTTGTCAATTAGGGTGGCTCGACCACCCAGAAAACAGAACGGGTGCCTCCCAGTGCCAGAGCTGGAGCCCAGGTCTAGATATCAGGAATCCTACTTTTCAAAAAGTCTCTGCCTGGTTTAACCTCCAATAATCAGATGCATTGATCCTTCCAGAACTGGCTTCTTCTTGTCACACCCAGCTCTATGCTCAAATGTTGCTCAGAAAGGTCCCTGATCACCCTAACGCAAGTCCCACCTCCTCCACATCAACTTTTTTTAATATTTTATTTTTTATTGTTTGAGA
>PVKE010004564.1:0-63968 GCA_004027555.1 Craseonycteris thonglongyai | reverse complement strand
TGCCGGGACCTATGTGGGAGGCTCCCAGCCCAGTTCCTGCCCTGCACAGCCCTGTGCCCGCCTGTGGAGTGAAACTATATGAAAAACTAATGTCAACTGTGGAGACTGCTCTGGGCCCTCCCCCTTCTCTCTGTCTCTCTGTCTCTGTTTCTCTCTGTCAAGAATCAATAAAATAAATATTTAAAAATAATAATAAATAAATAAAAGAGACTTTCAGCATGGAAGTTCACATTTTTGTTTAACAGTTTCTTGATTCTGACAGTTGTACTGTGGTTATATAAAAGAATGTTTGTATTCTTAAGAAAGTCACGCCACTGTGTTTACAAGCAAAGGGATATCTTGTGTGCAACTTAGTCTCAAATGGTTCCGGAAAAAAAAATCCTAAGGTGTATTTAGAGAAATAATGATAAAGCAAACCTGGTCAAATGATAATAACTGGTGAATCTGAGTGCAGAGGATCCTGGAATTACTCATAACTACCATTTCCTGTGAGTTTTCAATTATTTCAAATTTCAAAGTTTTTCAAATGGTGCTGGCAAAGTACACTCATCACGAGAGGGAAGTCCTAAGTGTGCCCCGGGCTGCAGTGTGGGTGCCCCGGACTGTGATGTAGGTGCCCCGGGCTGTGATGTAGGTGCCCCGGGCTGAGGTGTAGGTGCCCCGGGGTGCAGTGTGGGTGCCCTGGGCTGCAGTGTGCGTGCCCTGGGCTGTGGTGTGGGTGCCCTGGGCTGTGGTGTGGGGGCCCCGGGCTGTGATGTGGGGGCCCTGGGCTGCGGTGTGGGTGCCCTGGGCTGTGGTGTGGGTGCCCTGGGCTGTGATGTGGGTGCCCTGGGCTGTGGTGTGGGTGCCCCGGGCTGTGATGTGGGTGCCCCGGGCTGTGATGTGGGTGCCCTGGGCTGTGGTGTGGGTGCCCTGAGCTGCGGTGTGGGTGCCCCAGGCTGTGGTGTGGGTGCCCTGAGCTGCGGTGTGGGTGCCCCAGGCTGCGGTGTGGGTGCCCCAGGCTGCGGTGTGGGTGCCCTGGGCTGCGGTGTGGGTGCCCCGGGCTGTGGTGTGGGTGCCCTGGGTGGGTGCCCCGGGCTGCGGTGTGGGTGCCCCGGGCTGTGATGTGGGTGCCCTGGGCTGCGATGTGGTGAGGGTGCCCCGGGCTGCGGTGTGGGTGCCCCAGGCTGCAGTGTGGGTGCCCCGGGCTGCAGTGTGGATGCCCCGGGCTGTGATGTGGGTGCCCCGGGCTGCGATGTGGGTGCCCCGGGCTGCGGTGTGGGTGCCCCAGGCTGCGGTGTGGGTGCCCCAGGCTGCAGTGTGGGTGCCCCGGGCCGCGGTGTGGGTGCCCCGGGCTGCGGTGTGGGTGCCCCGGGCTGCGATGTGGGTGCCCTGGGCTTCGATGTGGTGAGGGTGCCCCGGGCTGCGGTGTGAGTGCCCCAGGCTGCGGTGTGGGTGCCCCGGGCTGCGGTGTGGATGCCCCGGGCTGCGATGTGGGTGCCCTGGGCTGTGATGTGGGTGCCCCGGGCTGTGGTGTGGGTGCCCCAGGCTGTGGTGTGGGTGCCCCGGGCTGCAGTGTGGGTGCCCCGGGCTGCGGTGTGGGTGCCCCGGGCTGAGGTGTGGGTGCCCTGGGCTGCGGTGTGGGTGCCAGAAGCTGGGGCTGCACACAGCTGCTGCTGACTCTCAGTCTTGAGGTCCTAGAGGAACTGGGTAGTGGGGGGTGAGAGCTCTTGTGGGGTTGCTGACCCCAAAGCCATCTGGGATTACTCAAGAAGGTAGGAGGAGTCAGGGCAATGAATTCTCTTGTGTGACATTATTCACTCCAATTTTGAAGTCAGTGACTGGCACTCCTTGCACTGCGGACCTCTGCAGTAGAGGAAGGGACACATGGGGGTACCCAAATGCAGTGTTTGCTGTGGATAATCCAGGCTGCTAAATGTAGTGTAGAAGATGTTCATTCATCATTAAGGACAATTTTATACGTTCTCCTACAAAGACCAAGATTTTCCCCAAAACCAGCCCAGTATCTGGCCCATTCCTCAAAAGGAGAAAAATCCCCATCAAGGGCCTAGGTAAGGCCTGGAAGTCCCCTGGGTTCCTGCCACCAAGGGTAGTGGCTCAACTTATGGAAAGTTGCAGATTCCCTGAGCTGCATCTGTACTGACCTCGAAAACCAAGCACCCTCTCCTGGAACGAGGAGTGGGAAATCTTCCATCTCTCCACACCTCTGCTTCCAGGTCCTGACCCTCCCGGGCCCAGTCCGGCAGCCACCTTACAATTCTCATCTCTAGAAAGGAGAGACCACATCAACAGAAGGGCTGGGGCTGTCCCCGGGGGTCCCCACCAGCCCGGTTCTCCCCGCCCATCACCTGCCCTGCAGCCACACTGTCCTGCTCACCCCCCTCCCCAGGGGTTGTCAAGGACAGAAGGCCCCTCCTCCACCCCTCCCCCATCATTAGGGTGTCCAGGACATTGTGTGACTCAGGAAACCGCTCAGACGTGAGGCTCCCAGCAGGCCAAGGAGGAAGAAGGGGCTGTGGGAGCACAGAGGTGGCTCCCGCCTGGGTGAGGGCTACAGGCTGCGGGCCTGAGGGGGCAGAGGGGACCTGAACTCGGCCGGGCTCTGGAATGCAGCCTCCTTCTCTGCTGCTGCTGCCGCTGCTGCTGTGTCGCTCAGTCATGACAACCAGAGGTGAGGCACAGGGTGGAGGAGACTGGGGGACCCATCTTCCATAGGAGGATGTCTGGTGGGTTGGGGGCCCATGCCTTGAGGCGACACTGGATGGAGGAGATTCTCACCCCTAAATGGGGGCAGCCTGGAGGGAGACACGCCTCTGACTCTGCCGCTGGATCTGCACAGACCAAGGCTGTGGGCCTGGCGCCAGGGGTGACTGTTGGGGGATGGGTGAGAGGGTGCCCACCCCCAGGGACAACCCCATCGACCCTGGAGCTGGGGTGGGGAGGGGAACAGGCTGACCATCTGCTAGAGAAAGAGCTGAGAAGGGAGCAGAAGATGGAGACATGGTAAGGTCAAGGGCCTGCCAAGTCCCTTTCCCAGTCCAGCTGTCCCCACCCCCGGATGCCTCACTGCTGGGCCCTTCCGGGAGGAAATCCCTTCATTGCCTCAGCCATTCACCTCCCAGGAGTCCCCTCAGCCCCCCTCCTGATCCCTGTTGTCTCGCTTCCGGGAGATGGAGCCTGGGGCTGGACTTGGGAGGCCAGAGGGAAAAACAGGAAAGCGGGGTGGGGGTTAGTAGCAAGAGGCCAGGGACCTGGGGACTGGGGCAAGCACGGTAGGCACTGGAGCGGGCTTATGGAGGCTGATGGTGGTTTAGAGTGCACGGAGGGGGCTGCGGCAGCAGGTGCCTGCAGTGTAGGAGGACAGGCGGCCCACCACGGCCCGGCTCATCCCGTCCCCATCCCTAGGGCTGCCATGCGGGAGTTTCTCAGAACCCTGTGCCAACGGAGGCACCTGCCTGAGCCTATCTCAGGGCCAAGGCACCTGCCAGTGAGTGTGCCTGTGGGAGTGGGAGGCTGGGCAGGGGCAGGGAGAGCAGGGGAGGGGGGAAGGAGATGAAGGGAAACCAATGAAGGCAAAGGAGGGCAATGGGAGAGACGTGATGTGAGCTTTCCTCCCCTCCCTGCTTAGGTGTGCCCCTGGCTTCCTGGGTGAGACATGCCGGTTTCCTGACCCCTGCCAGGATGCCCAGCTCTGCCAGAACGGGGGCAGCTGCCAGGCCCTGCTTCCTGCTGTCCCAGGCTCCCCCAGCTCTCCCTCTCCCTTGACCCCCACTTTCTTTTGCACCTGCCCCTCTGGCTTCACTGGTGAGAGGTGCCAGTCTCAGCTCAAGGACCCCTGTTCTTCCTTCTGTTCCAAAATGGGCCACTGCCACATCCAGGCCTCTGGACGCCCACAGTGCTCCTGCTTACCTGGATGGACAGGTGAGCGCTGCCAGGTGGGAGGAGGGCACCGGCTGGAGCAGATGACCGCGCCCTGAGAGGACAGAGGCCATGAGAGTCAACAAGCCGCTTCTCGGTGACTCGATTACCTTAGACAGACACTCGTCAGCGTGGTTGTGCTGATGGTTAAAATGCTGAACTATTTCCAAACCACTCGGCAAATAGCTACTATGAGAGCCCCATGAGTGTACCTCCCTGACCCCTTTCCCAGCCCCCTCAACCTGCCCTGGGCCCAGGAGCTAGAGGACGCCTGGCACAGAGGGGACCTCTGCATCCTGAGCACCTGGTGGCCTCTGGCTGTCACATCACTTGGAAAGACCTCCATGTGGGAGGTGTGATGGGAGGAGAGGGAGGGATCTGCCCAGGGAGGGGAATGGGTGCCCAATCCAGGAGGGGTGTGCTGCCCTGAGGAAATGGTCTGGGGACACGGACAGAGCTGTGAGGCCCTGGTCAGGACCAGGCAGCAAAGGCCACGTGGGTAAGAAAGTGTGTGGCATGGGGGCACCTCTGAGGGGCAGGCTAGAGGCAAGGCTTCTCAAACCTCGCGAGGCACAGCGATCCCCCGGAAAGTCTGAAAAAACCGTGCCCCCATCCCAGAGGCACGGTTTAATGGGGCTGGGCTGGGCCCAGGGCATGGAGGTTGCTAAGCTGCCCAGGTAATTCTGAGGAAAGCAGGCCTGAGACTGGGGGTGAGAGACCAGCGTGTGTGACAAGAAGGCTGGTCATTGGCAACCAGCCAGGCTGTGCCTCAGAGCGAGGGCTCGGTCTGTCCCCTCCCCAGGTCCAATGCCAGCTCTGCCCCAGCTAGACGTCTGACCCTGCACAGACCTTTAAGCTCTCTGGTCCTTGGTTGTCCGCTGATGTCCACACTTGATAGAACTGTTGAGAGCAGGAAAGGAGCTGCTGCCCAGAAGTGCCCGCTTAGCCCAGTACCTGACACACAGGGCAAGTGCAGTGAGTGGTGGTGGCGGCCGTCACTGCTGCCCTTGCCACTGGCGCACACGGCAGTGACACAAGGCCCCTTATCACCGTCCAGGTCCTCACATGCACCTAAAGACTAGGAAAGCAGGATGAGACAGGCCATGGGCCTGGGGCACACACCCCTGTGGAGCAGCAAGGTGCGAGGTCTCCTGCCTGCAGCAGCTGGATGCGTTCCGCCTCCCTACCAGGGCCACCACTGAAGGGACCCTGTGTCCCAGAGCTTCCCAGGCAGGGCCCATTTGCAATAGTCCACCAACAGCTATATGGTCACTCCAGACAGAACCCTCCTAAGAAATGGCCAGACTGAGGCAAGGGATGAAGGGACAGGGCACAAAGGGTCTGGGAGAAAAGGGAAGGAAGTGTGAACCTTAGCATGAGGGCTGGCTTATCTCAGCTGAGCTGGGATTTGCTCGGTGCTAGAAATGGCCTCTCTCTCCTCTGCCTCAGGTGAGCAGTGCCAGCTGCAGAACTTCTGCTCGGCCAACCCCTGCATGAACGGAGGGCTGTGTCTGGCCACCTACCCCCAGATCCAGTGCCGCTGCCCGCCTGGCTTCGAGGGCCACGCTTGTGAACACGACATCAACGAGTGTTTCTTAGACCCGGGACCCTGCCCCAAAGGCACCTCCTGCCATAACACCTTGGGGTCCTTCCAGTGTCTGTGCCCCGCTGGGCAGGAAGGGCCACACTGTGAGCTCAGGCCAGGACCCTGCCCTCCAACAGGCTGTCCCAATGGGGGCACGTGCCAGCAGGTTCCAGGGAGAAATTCCACCTTCCACCTGTGCCTCTGCCCCCCAGGTATGTCCCCAAGGGGGACTTTCCACGGCTCCTCTGTCCCTTGGGTCTCCTTCCCTCAGCTGATCCCATGACCCTGTCAGGTTTCACAGGCCCGGGCTGTGAGGTGAATCCAGACGACTGTGTCAGGCACCAGTGTCAGAATGGGGGCACTTGCCAGGATGGCCTGGGCACCTACACCTGTCTTTGCCCAGAGGCCTGGACAGGTGAGTCACTTAAGCCAAGTTCATGGTCAGCCCCTGGCCTCCCTTTCTCACAGGGGCCCCAGCTCCAGCCCTTGTCCCCTTCCCACCCTCCTACAGGCGGGGATTGCTCTGAAGATGTGGACGAATGTCAGGCCCAGAGCCCCCCTCACTGCAGAAACGGGGGTACCTGCCAGAACTTGGCCGGCAGCTTCCACTGTGTGTGTGTGAGCGGCTGGGGAGGCACAGGCTGTGAGGAGAACCTGGACGACTGTGTTGCTGCCACCTGTGCTCCGGGATCCACCTGCATCGACCGTGTGGGCTCCTTCTCCTGCCTCTGCCCACCTGGGCGCACAGGTGCGGGCAGAGGGCGCAGGGAGGCAGCAGGGGGAGGTGGCGTGTGAGAGCAGCAGAGTAGCCGGGAGCTTCGGGGGGTTGCTGAGAGCCTCGCCCCTCTGGCCTGCAGGCCTGCTGTGTCACATGGAGGACATGTGTCAGAGTCAGCCCTGCCATGGGGAAGCCCAGTGCAGCACCAACCCCCTGACGGGGGCCACCCTCTGCCTGTGTCAGCCCGGTTATTCGGGGCCCACCTGCCTTCAGGACCTGGATGAGTGTCAGATGGGTGAGGCACCCCCCCATCAGATCCTCTCTGAGCCCCCAGAGAGCCTCTGCACAGAAGACAGGCAACTGGTTTTCCAAATTAAAAATATACACCATGGAGAAGCCGGGATGGCTCAGTGGGTTAAGCGTTCACTTTGCAGCGCCGGGGACCGAGGATCGAATCCCGGCCCCGGCCCGTGTGGAACCATATGCTGAACTGGGAGCTCCCCTAGTTCAGTTCTCTGTCTCTGTCTCTGTGTCTCTCTCTCTGTCTCTGTATCTCTCTCTCACTCTCTATCAAAAATAAATATATATTTTTTTTAATTTAAAAATAAAAATAAAAATAAAAAAAAATATATATATATATATATATATACACACCACTCTTTCCCCTGCACTTGTCCCAATGTGGCATTTCTCACCCTGGAGGGCCATGCTTAGACTTTCTCCATCGTAAAGACACAGCCCTTTCCCCAGTTTGGGCCCATCGGCCACACGCGGGCCCCCACGGCCTCCTCGGCAGTCTGGCCCCTGTGGACTCTGGCTCTTCTCTCCCAGCCCAGCAAGGCCCCAGTCCCTGCGAACACGGCGGCTCCTGCCTCAACACCCCCGGCTCCTTCAACTGCCTCTGTCCTCCTGGCTACACGGGCTCCCGCTGCGAGGCTGATCACAACGAATGCCTGTCGCAGCCCTGCCACCCAGCCAGCACCTGCCTGGACCTGCTCGCCACCTTCCACTGCCTCTGCCCACCAGGTACCAGCTGGATGGGGGCCTTGGTAGAAGAGACAGGGACTGCATGTGAACCCACAGGGCATGGCCCTCCACAGCACAGAGAGCCTCAGGCCAGCTGGGGCCAGGTACCCAAGAATTAGGTTGACCAGATGGACCATTTTAAATGTGACAGTACCATTGTTTTCTGTCCTGTTTAAAGCCATGCATCTGGTCAGCCCCCCAAGAATGCTTCTCCCTCCCACCCCCCCAGAGAAAACTGGGAAACCCATGGCCCCTGAGGGAAGGGTTGCCTCACAGGAGGGAGGCTGTGCACTGCTCAGTCCACAGCCTCTGCTCAGCCAGCCCAGACACTCCTCTAATCCCAGAAATGCTGCTCCGCAGAGACTGAGAGTGAAGCTTCGAATCCCAAAGGGCCTGTGCACTTGAATTTCATGCAACGGGAAAGGCACGCTGAAAGGCGGCACCCACCTCCAAGCTAGCTCAGGGGGAAAGTCTCTCTCAGGAGACAGTGACAGAGCCAATGAAACCAGAAAAACCATAGCTTCCTTCGTGCCAGGTACACCTGAGCTGCTTACACACCATTATCTAATCTTTACACTAATTCTGTGAGGTCAGCATGTTACCACACCCATTTTATAAGTGAAGAAGCAGAAGCACAGAGATGTGACCTGTCCAAGGTCACCGGGCTGTAATCAGCAGAACCAAAATTCAAACCCAGGGCTTTGATGGTGTTGACCACTACACCACACTGCCTTCCTGAGCTGAGCAGCTTCCAAGGAAAAATGCTGAGGAAACTGTTCGATAACCCAAGGGACAGGCTGTCAACTTCCAGAAGCTACCCCCAGGTTACAGAGGGGTGCCGCCGTGGTCCGCAGGGACCCGGCTTCCGTTCAGGGTGAGCTAGTGGACACCAGCACAAGCTCAAAGACACAGGACAAATATGGGAGCGATGCAGCTCCCCATAGGCTCCCCGTGGGGAGCCCTGGTCTCCCAGGTAGAACAAGAGTGACTCACCTCCAAGCAGAGGCCCACTTGTCTCATTTGTCCCTTTGGGACCTCCAGGCTGACCAGCCTGCCTTCGGTGCACAGAGGAATGGCCCCAAAAGGCACTTCCTGGCAGGGGCCCTCATCCTTGAGCTTCGTCACCTGAAGAGGGCAGCGCCACACAGCAGAGCAGGGCTCCTCTCCAACCCACAAGCAGACAGCGCCTTGGAGGGGCTGTCCAATGGGGGCACATGGCAGGTGGGGGCAGGGCTGGTTCTAGAACCCGGGCCTCCTGGGCAGAAGGGGTGAGCAGCCACGCAGGACCAGCCCGGCTGAGTCACACCCTCACCACAGCCCCCTGTCCTCAGGCTTCGGAGGGCGGCTCTGTGAGGTGGAGACAGACAAGTGTGCCTCAGCTCCGTGCCTGAACCAGGCTGACTGCCTCAACCAGCGCAGCAGTTTCCTGTGCATCTGCCCACCTGGTGAGCGCTGTTCCATGCGCCCCGGCCTCTGAGCCTCCACCGTGCAAGCCTGTGCCTCTTGACGCTCTCCATAACCTACCGAGGAGTCCCCACTTCTGCACCTTCTCTGCTCCCCAAACTCCCTTCTGTTACATCTCCCAAATCTTCCCCTGCTTCCCCACCCACCCTCATCTCTTTCTCGCCAAATCACCCAAAAGCCCTCCTTTCCAGACCGCTCTCGGGAGTCCTGTGTGTGTCCCTTGCCTGTCAGGGTCCCAGGCTGATCTTGGCCCTGCTCACCCCAGATGCAGGGCAAGCCACCCAGGTCTCCTCCAACTTCACCGGGCTTCCCTCTGTCCCCAACGTGGATAAGAGCTGGTGTTTGTTGAATATCTTGAAGATCTACTCTAGACCACACACTTGGCTCAGTACTGTTCAGGCATTATCCCTTTTACTTGTTTCAGTGGTTCCCTGAGGCAGGTTCCATCATTAACCCTCTTTGCAGAGGCGGAAACCGGTGCCCAGCAGGGTGCACCAGCTTGCCCAAAGTCACACAACTGCTGTGCCTCACCTGCCAGCATCACACTCTCGTGTCTGCACCTTCCCGGGGTGTCTTCTCTGGGAAGCCCTCCAGGCCCACCTTTCCTGAACGAGGGGAGGGCCAGGACCAGTGCTTATGCTTTTGATAGAATGTATTTTCAGAGTGAGTACATAAAGGGTGTCCCAAAATTCACACAAGATTTGAATTTTGCATCATCTGTGTGGTAAAGTGTTGCCAACGAAAAAAAAAGACAGCGTGACAGCTGACAGTTCAGTTATTAAAAATGGAGTGCTACATGAAAGAATAACGTGTTTTCACTGTTGAGCAATGAAAATGTACAATTTTTAATTATAAACCTGTGTTTTCTATCAAAATTACTTATGTGAATTTTGGGACACCCTTTATATCCAGTTATGCCTTGTTTATATGAAGAATAAAGTTAAACCAACATTCGAGAAGCCCTCCAATTGGTGTTTTCATTATATAATGATACATTTAGACAGAACCCCAACCCAAGCCATTTGATTTGTACCAATGTCGTTTTTGTATATGTAAAGAGAAGGCTAAATTTCAGTTTAAGCTCTGAACTTCATGTTTGAGTCCATGAAATCATGCCTATAAAGCTAGGTCAAACACTTATAATGAACTCCCTAAGAAATCTAGAGGGGAAAAATTAAAAAGATGACCTTTGCCATCTGCCCCACCAGGATTCACAGGTCCCCAGTGTGGGGAGGACGTCGACGAGTGTGGGAGCTCTCCCTGTGCCAACGGTGGGCAGTGCCAGGACCAGCCTGGGTCCTTCCACTGCGAGTGTCTCCCAGGTAAACTGGAGGGAGAGTGGGGACCCAGGGCAGACGTCCATGCAGGTCCCTGACCCCCTTCTGGACCACAGGCTTCCAAGGCCCGCGCTGTCAGGTGGAGGTGGACGAGTGTCTGAGTGGCCCGTGCCCCGCTGGTGCCAGCTGCCTCGATCTGCCAGGAGCCTTCTTTTGCCTCTGCCCCTCTGGCTTCACAGGTCAGCAGGGGAAGCACTAGCAAGGACTAATGGGATATCTGAGTCTATTTGAGATGGGGCAGAGTCATTGGTGGGTATTTGAGGGTTGGGATGTGAGAAAAGAATAAAAATAGAACCCCTTAAGTCCTTCAGTGCAAACCCGCACAACTGTACAACCGTGGGTGGGGCTGAGTACAGCTGTTATTGTAGGGCCCGAAGTGAATGATGTGATTGGGGTTTAGGAGCAGAGGACAGGGTCCAAAGGGAAGCCGTTCCCTGGCCTCTTTAGAAAGCATTTATTAAGTGTTCAGCGATGCCAGACATAGACACAAAGTTGAGTCACAGAGCTCCTGTCCCCAAGTGGCTTTAAACCTAGGATAGAAAGACCAAGTCTCTTGTCGATATGGCCCAGAAGGGTGCTCTGAGAGATCGCACGGGATCCTAGCAGCACAAAGGATGCACCAGTGCAGACTAGAGAAGAGGGCTTCATGAGCTGAGTCTGAAAGAATGAGTAGGAGTCTGTAAAGATAGAATGCAGACAGCATGTTTGAGCTGCAGATAACCACGTGTGCAAAGGCACAAAGGGAAGGAAAGCATGGCCCACATCAAGACCAGTAGGACACAGAGCTTCCAGGGCAACAGCAAGGAAACCTAGCAGCTGTATGAAGGTAGTGTGCTGCAGAAGCCCACCTGTCATTCTGAAGTAGTGTCCTGAGGCAACAGGCAGCCCCTGAAGGACAGGTTCTCGAACAGTGCTCACGTCATGTGTAAGACGTGGCCTTTGGCCCCATCGAGGACATGGAGGGAAGCTGTTTTCTCTCTGACCCCCCAGGTCATCTCTGTGAGGTTCCTCTCTGTGCCCCCAACCTGTGTCAGCCCGAGCAAAAATGCCAGGACCAGGAGGACAAGGCCCACTGCCTCTGCCCTGATGGTAGCCCCGGCTGCGCCCCTGCTGAGGACAATTGCACGTGCCACCACGGGCACTGCCAGAGGTAACATCTGCCAGGTCCTCTGCATCTGCACAGGCCTGTGGGTCCTCAGCTAGGGCAGGAGAAGATAGCAAGCCTGTGGGAAATGACCAGGGGGCAATAGTAAGGACATAGCAGTTCTGAGGTCACAGCCCACGGGAGGCCTCCTCTGCTGTGTGTCACCCCGTGAGGGGAGAGTTCATGAACACAGAAAGGAACAGAGGATGAGGGGGTCCGAGCAGGAAAACAAGGCATTAAATCCCAGGGCCTATTCACCATTTACCAGACAAGTATTCATGGAGCAGCTACTGTGTGTGGATGCCGTTCTAGGGGCTGGGGACAGCACAGACCCAAAGACAAAGTATCTGCTCTCAGGAGCTTTTTTGTTCCTGAGACAATAAACAAATTATAAAAGGAATATGCTGTCCAGAAAAAATCCAGCCGTAAATGCCTCTCATTTTCCTATGACTTGCCTGAATACTTTCCAGACAAGCTATATCTATATCTATACCTATATCTATATCATCTATCTACATACATATAATGATCATCATGGGAGGAGGTGAAAGGGGGCAATGCTGAGAGCAAAGTCGCTGAAGAAAGGGGCCAGAGTCTCAGGGACAAAAACAGAGGTCACGGGGGACTAACCAATAGAGAGGGGAGTGAGAAAAACACGGAATGAGAAAACCTTCCCCATTCTCCTTATAACCAGATCCTCGTGTGTGTGTGACATGGGTTGGACGGGACCAGAGTGTGAGGCAGAGCTGGGAGGCTGTGTCTCCACGCCCTGTGCCCATGGGGGGACCTGCCACCCCCAGCCCTCTGGCTACAGCTGCACCTGCCCCACAGGCTACACAGGTGAGGCGTTCCCTAAACCATACGCAGCCTGGGCTGGCCACCCCACCCTCTAGATCAAGGGCAAGACCAGTGGAGATGTGTCCCCAAGGGCTCCAGGCCTTGATCCCCACCAAAGGAAACTGGGCAGGGGCTGTAGGGGGCACAAGTGAAATGCGGGAGGTGGTAAGAGGTTGGATAGGGAAGAATGGGAATGAAGATGAGAAAAGAAGGGGAAAGGAGAGGAGAGAAGGAGGGTTCCCCTTCTCAGACCCCACCCACTTCCCTCAGGGCCCACCTGCAGTGAGGAGGTCACTGCGTGTCACTCTGGGCCCTGTCTCAATGGTGGCTCCTGCAGCCCCAGCCCTGGGGGCTACTCCTGCACCTGCCTTCCAAGCCACACTGGGCCCCACTGCCAAAGCAGCACGGACCACTGTGCCTCCGGTGAGTGCCCACCATGACCTGGGGCTGGGCCGAAAGAGGACGGAGAACCTGGTGCGCTGTGTCTGTGCCGCATTGAAACCAAAGCTGGACCCAGGGATCTGGTGTTTTGTTTGGGGGAGGGGGGGGTCCCGTATGCACTGTGACTGAGGTTACAGGCGAGTCACACAACCCCTCACAGCCTCCTCTCTCCAGCCCCGTGCCTCAATGGGGGTACCTGTGTGAACAGGCCCGGCACCTTCTTCTGCTTCTGTGCCGTGGGCTTCCAGAGCCCACACTGTGAGAGAAGGATCCAGCCCAGCTGTGCAGACAGGTAAGCAGGGTGCAGAGACCCCTGGAGGGAGGGAGGGAGCCCCTCAGCCTTCCACCTTCCCTCTCCCTCTCCCCTAGGGCTCGAGGCTCCTATCCCAAGTCCCATATCCTTTCACTGCCTTCCCTCCTGTCCCATCCCCCCTTACTTCCCAGACCTTCCTCCTACTGTGCCAAGTGTCTCTTTTGTGCAGCCCCTGCAGGAACAGGGCTACCTGCGAAGAAGGCCCCCAGGGTCCCCGCTGCCTCTGCCCCACTGGCTACACGGGAAGCAGCTGTCAGGTGAGGAACCAGGTGTGCTGAGGTGGGGGGGGCTGGAGAGCTCTAGTGAGAGGGTCTCCGGTACTAAAGGGTGGGCAGTGGGGAAGTGTGGGCAAGGCATCCGCGTGAAGAGAGGTTTGGAAGGTGAGGAGTTGAGGTCTAGCTTGAGGTCTGCATGGACGTGAAAGACTAAAACAATCTCTGATCCCAGGGGCTATTCTGGGATGTGGGTGTCAAAGGCAACCAGGGAGGGCCACCTGATCCCAGACCATTCAGGGGGCAGTTTTAGAGGTCAGGGGTTTTTGTTTGTTTGTTTGTTTGTTTGTTTGTTTTGAACTGAACTGGGGGTCTCACCGCGTTCGGGAAGCACACCCCAGTTCAGCATGTAGGTCCGCCTGGGCCGGAGCCGGGATTCGATCCTCGGTCCTCGGGGCTTTAAAGCGAGCGCCTAACCCACTGAGCCATCCCGGCCTTCTCAGGGGTTTTGAGGAGCTGGAGTTGGCAGAGGACTCTGTCTGGGGCCGGGAACCTGATGCTCTGTCCTGCCTTGTGCTCCCTCCCCACCCTCAGACTCTGATGGACTTATGTGCCCAGAAGCCCTGTGCACACAACTCCCTCTGCCTCCAGACTGGGCCCTCCTTCCAGTGCCTGTGCCTCCAAGGATGGAGCGGGCCGCTCTGCAGCATCCCACTGTCTTCCTGCCAGAAGGCTGCCCAGAGCCAAGGTGCCAACCCACAGACTGACTGGGGAGCAAAGAGAAAAAGGGTGCCCTCCTCTACCCCATCCCTAATGGCATCCACACATAATGCTAGGCTAGAGCAACTGAGAAAGTCGAAACAACACAGACCAATCACAGTGACATTCTATGGCTCAACGCCCAGGACAGGGTGACACAACTCAGCTCCTAGCACCACACTCATCACAATTCAAGCAACATCCACCAGCCCAGTCAGCACTCACCAGGGACCTAACTCAGCGTGGAGCAACTCAGCTCTGCCGTTATTGTTTCAGCTGGAGTGGACCACACTTAACCCAACTGTGCTCAACACATTTCGCCACACCCCTCATTTGACGCTACACCAACACCCTTGTAACAGAATAACCCTTGTTCAAATGAGGACTGGTATGAGAAGACCTCAGGAAAGAGACTTGTGGGGTGAGGGGTGGTTGGCAGGAATAAGTGAGAACTTTGGCGGATGCAAAACTCAGTGGACAGACTTAGGCCATTAGTTAGAAAACATGCCTGTACCTGGATTTCCCTTGAGTTCTTTTTTTTTTTTTTTAAGGTTTATTTTATTGTTTTTGACAGAGACAGAGACAGAGAGAAAGGGGAGGACCCAGAGCAGTCTCCATAGTTGCACATCATCAGTTTTTCAACATAGTTTCATTCCACATAGGTGGGTGGGGGGGTCACATAGGGCAGGAATTTGGCAGGGGCCTCTTGCAGGGGAAGCTCGCCCCAGCAAGAACCAAACTGGGGACCACACTCCAGTTCAGCATATGGGTCCACAAGGACCAGGGCCAGGATTCAATCCTCAGGACCCCAGGGCTGCAAAGCAAGTGTTCAACCCACTGAGCCATCTGGCTTCCCCAAGTCTTTTTCTTGAGACTTGGTCTAAGTGAAGAACAGTCACTTATAATGCTCTGATAAGCCTCAGAGTTTGGGAGTGGGAGTGGGGGAGGCTTCAGGTACTGACTCCTCAAGGCCACCACCTACCCCAGGAATGTCAGTGGTACCCAAGGGCCCATCTGCTCAGTGTGTGGGGCCCTGAGCACCCTTCCACCCTACTTAGCTTATCTGTCCCTCTTTGTCTCTCCCCAGGCACAGAAGTCTCTTCCCTATGCCAAAATGGAGGCCTCTGTATTGATAGCGGGCCCTCCTATTACTGTCACTGTCCCCCTGGATTCCAAGGCAGTATGTGCCAGGAGAGGGTGAACCCATGCGAGTCCAGGCCCTGTCAGCACGGGGCCACCTGCATGGCCCAGCCCAATGGGTATCTCTGCCAGGTGAGCGGGACTAGAAGAGAAGGGTGGCATAGGCCACAGTAGTCATAAGTGGGTGGTGATATATCCATTTCCCTTTACCCAGACACCCAGCCAACCAACAAATGATGCATTTTACCTCCTATATACCTCTCACCTCTGTCCTTGCCCCTTCACCCTTAGGCCGGGCTTTTGTTGCATTCCACCTGGATACCTGCATCAACCTCCTATCGTCCCTGCCTCCACACTTGTCCTCCTAGGGGCTCAGCCTTTACTCTGCTACCAGGCTGCTCTGTTGAAACAGTTAAGCTGACGTGTTACTCCCCTGCTTAAAACCCTTCCATGGCTGCCCACCTCCTTCACAATGAAGTGCAAGGCCCCGCGTGACCCAGCCCTGCCTGCCTGGCAGGCCTTGCCTCTCCCCACCCCGCCCTCCTCTCTGCTCCAACAGCAGCTTCACTACACACCCCGTACTGGCTCTCTGGTGGCCTTCCTCCACCCCTCTTCCACTGGATGGCGCCCAGGATGCCTGCCTCAGGAACCCAGGTGTGGGTTTGAGCCTCTCCTTGGTGCTTCGGGTCACTGAGCAGAAGAGGCAGAAGTGGGATTAAAGTCCTGATCCCTGTACTCAGATGACTCTGGATAGAAGGCACCATGCACATCCCTAAGCACCCTCTTTAATGTTTTATTATGAGCATTTTCACACACAGAGAAGCAGTGTACTGATGAGCAGTGAGCCCCATGCACCTGTTAGTCAGCTTTCCTTCCTTTCATGAAACTCCCTCCTCCAGAAGTTTCCAAAACATTCCCCTCATCTGCTTCTGCCAGCCCTCTGGCCACGTCTTTGTGGACCCCTTTGTCCCCATCTTTCGGAAGCTTTCCTGGTTCTCCACTCTTGCGTTCTCATTTTCCTCTTGCAAGAACTCAGCATACGGCACAGACCTCGTCAATGACCCTTCTCTCACTAGCAGAATGATATGGTCAGAAAATGATAAAGGGCATTGGTTATGGAGTCACAGACTAGTACTGAACCAGCTCTGCCACCTAGCAGCTGGGTGACTTGCACAAGCCACTTCATATTTCAAGGCATCAGTTTCCTCTTCTGTAAAGTGAATCAAATGAGGCCATTGATACAGAGGATTTTTAGGAAGGCTTTATGAGGGTATGTACATACATCGTGCAACAAATGCTGTCTCCCTCCTCTGACTGCCTGAGACCTTCATGGAAGCAGGGATGAGCTCTGGTTTTCTTTGTATTCCCAGTGCTTCAAATGGTGCCTGGCACAAAGCAGGCATTCAATAAATGCTTAGAAACTAACAAAGCATGACATGGCCTGCTGAGTGTGTGGTTAAAGAGATATTCCTCAAAACAGCTCTGTTTAGTGGCAATATGTCCTAGAGACTGTCCCGTCGTGATGTGATAGGCTGGCTTACTGGTTTCCTGTCTAACCCTCTTTGCCTGCAGTGCGCCCCAGGCTACAATGGACCCAACTGCTCAAAGGAAGCTGACTCTTGTCAACCCCAGCCCTGTCACAACCATGGGACCTGCACCCACACACCTGGAGGCTTCCACTGCACCTGCCCTCCAGGCTTTGTGGGGCTGCGCTGTGAGGGGGATGTGGATGAGTGTCTGGACCAGCCCTGCCATCCCCCGGGCACTGCAGCCTGCCACTCTCTAGCCAATGCCTTCTACTGCCAGTGTCTGCCTGGACACACAGGTGAGGCCTGAGGTGGA
Source organism: Craseonycteris thonglongyai (assembly GCA_004027555.1). Lineage (NCBI taxonomy): Eukaryota > Metazoa > Chordata > Mammalia > Chiroptera > Craseonycteridae > Craseonycteris > Craseonycteris thonglongyai. The sequence goes on along the minus strand of PVKE010004564.1, from coordinate 47,232 downwards.
GGTTGGGGAGCACAAGCATCTTGTTGGTACAGCTAAGCTGACCATGGGAACCTACACAGTCCCCCCACCCACTCCGCCCAAGGCAGCCTTGTCATCTTGTACAACTAGCACTGGGCTGAGTCTCAGGAAGGAGCTAGAAAAGAGGCAGTGACTGAAGCTGTGTGTATGTGACACTAATCCCTCCCACCACAGGTCAGTGGTGTGAAGTGGAGATAGACCCCTGCCAGAGCCAGCCCTGTTCCCATGGAGGGTCTTGTGAGGCCACAGCAGGACCACCCCGAGGTTTCACCTGCCACTGCCCCCAGGTGAGTGACCTGCAAAGCCCCCGTCTCTGTTACCGCCAACACTGAGACAAGGTGCTAACGGCTGAGCTGGGATCCTTGAGGGGAACCTGGAGAGCACTGAGTGGGAATTACTGGAGAAAGCCATCCCACATTCATAGTGGTGAGTGGCTCTCAGAAGCAGGCGGGGAGGGGGAGGCAGGGTCAGGCCATCGTATGAATGGAATTGTCAGAAACCATGGGCATTGCCTAAGGTAAGGTCCCCAAGATCAAGTTGGGTGACCTTGGCCAAATTTGTATGTGTGTTTGTGTGTATGAGCCTCAGATGCATGAAACTGGGTTAATCTTAAGCCTTGATTCCTGACACACTAACATCACTGGTTTATGCGTGGCCTCCTTTTATTATTCATACAATATAAAACCCGTGAACCTAACCCAAAAATTACAATATTAGTAAAAACGTCTATGTACTTACATCCTCCTCTTCCTATTTCCCTTCCAGAGAAAGAAAAAGTATGTAATCCTTTGTCCAAGGATTAAGATGTTAGTTCAATTAATATTACTCTAGTAGCAGTTTAGTCTTCCAGGACATGCATCATGATGGTACAGTTCAGTCAGGTGGTTGTACCATCTGTGGTTCAGCCATTTTCACCACACTGTAACGTTACTGTGTGGGGAAAAAAACATGGGACGTGATTTCAAAACCTATAAAATGATAGACTTGATGATATCTGAGGCCCCTTCCAGACATGAGACGCTAGGACCCTCTGAGATACCTTAACTCAGGAGCGGGCTTGAGGGGAAATGGGAAGAACAATACAAGGTCCTTCCCCAACATCTCTTCCCCTCTCCACAGGGTTTTGAAGGCCCCACCTGCAGCCACAGAGCCCCCTCCTGCGGCCTCCATCACTGCCACCATGGTGGCCTGTGTCTGCCCTCCCCCAAGTCTGGCTTTCCGCCCCGCTGTGCCTGCCTCCACGGCTACGCGGGCCCTGACTGCCTGACCCCGCCTGCTCAAGGCTGTGGCCCACCTTCTCCATGCCTACACAATGGCAGCTGCTCAGAGGACTCCCAGCTGGGGGGCCCAGGCTTTCGATGCTCCTGCCCCCCCAGCTCCCCAGGGCCCCGGTGTCAGAGTCCCGGCACAAGGGGCTGTGAGGGCAGAGGTGGCGATGGGACCTGTGACACTGGCTGCAGTGGACCAGGAGGAAACTGGGATGGGGGGGACTGCTCCCTGGGGGTCCTGGACCCCTGGAAGGGTTGCCCCTCCCACTCGCACTGCTGGCTTCTCTTCCGGGATGGGCAGTGCCACCCACAGTGTGACTCTGAAGAGTGTTTGTTTGATGGCTATGACTGTGAGACTCCTCCAGCCTGCACGTGAGCCTGAAACCCTGACTTGGGGGCGGGGGGGTGGCAGGGTGAGGGTAGGAGGAAGGCCATGATGGCTGTGAGTTACAATGTGATCACAGTCTCAAGTTTCCACCTCGATAACCATTGCTAAGTAGGGGTACATGAGCCTAGACTCCAACCAGGGGGATAGGGAAGCATCGATATTTAATGGGGGGTCAAGAAAGAGGCTCTCCTCTGAGTTGTGGGAGCTCTGGCCTCAAGCCTCTCTCTCTAAGGCCTGCTGCCATGGAATAGCTCCCTTAGCAACCAGCTCTCCTTCAGGGACACAGGAGCATGGGGAGGTAGGGCGAAGGGACAGGTGTCAGTAGACATGAGGGTGTCTGGACTACCTGCCATCTAAGCCCACTGCTCCCGAGCTGTCCCCATTTAGCAACCAGTGCCCTAGAGACTGCAGAGTATCAGGACTCTGGGATGAAGAAGGGAGTCGGGTTTCTTCGGGGTCCTGAGTGCGCCTCTCCTCACCCCACAGTCCAGCCTATGACCAGTTCTGCCGCGATCACTTCCACAATGGGCACTGCGAGAAAGGCTGCAACAGCCCAGAATGCGGCTGGGACGGGGGCGACTGCCGGCCCGAAGATGGGGATCCCAAGTGGGGGCCCTCCCTGGCCCTGCTGGTGGTGCTGAGGCCCCCAGCCCTGGACCAGCAGCTGCTGGCCCTGGCCCGGGCACTGTCCCTGACCCTGAGGGTGGGACTCTGGGTGAGGAAGGACAGTGATGGCAGGGACATGGTGTACCCCTACCCTGGGGCCCAGGCTGAACAGGAGCTAGGAGGCACCCCAGACCCCTCTCATCAGGAGATAGCAGCCCCTCCAACTCAGCCTGTGGGCCAGGAGACGGACTCCCTCAGCTCAGGGTAAGAAGCTGGGTGCTGGGGCAGGCCGGACACTTTTAGTAAGCAGAGGGAAGGGAGCCAGGGACTCACACAGGAAGCTCTGAAGTGCCTTCCCCACAGGTTTGTGGTAGTCATCGGTGTGGATTTGTCCCGCTGTGGCCCTGACCGCCCTGCGTCCCGCTGTCCCTGGGACCCTGGGCTCCTGCTCCGCTTCCTTGCCGCCATGGCTGCAGTAGAGGCCCTGGAGCCCTTACTGCCGGGACCCCTGCTGGCTGCCCACCCTCGTGCAGATACTGGTAGGTGGCAATGTCCTTTCTTGACTTTGCTTCCAGGCTGGCTTTCATGCCAGCGACCAGCAATAAAGCTCAAATGAAACAGAAAACAATCACTGGGACCCAAATGCTCTTTGTGGGAATTTACCCTTGTGAAACTCTTTCTCTAATGGATCTCCTCATGGTCCATTTGCTCCACAGTCTCCTTCCCTATTTTCCTAAGTACTTTATCCTAACCTTTATCATACACCTCCCACAAAGCTTGGGCTCTGGTGCATCTGCAGTATTAGACACAGAAGATCCAATTACTAGTGTCAAACAGTTCAGAGTACATGAGCAAGGAAGAAATCTCATACCACACTCACTGTGTGCTGTGTGCTCTAGGTGCTATACAATACTACCGTAACTCCTTTAATTCTCCCAACAACCCTGCTGAGGCAGCTGCTATTATTCCATTTTACAGATGAGGAAACTGAAGCTAACAGGTTATTGCACTCATAGTAGTACCTAGCCTCACCTGGAATGGCTTCTTTTTTTTACCGTGTCTCCCACCAGTGGCCCCCGCCAACCAGCTTCTCTGGCCTGTGCTGTGCTCACCGGTGGCCGGGGTGCTTCTCCTGGCCCTTGGGGCTCTTCTCGTCCTGCAGCTCATGCGGCGGCGGCGGCGGCGGCGGCGGCGAGAGCATGGGGCTCTCTGGCTGCCCCCTGGGTTCACCCGAAGGCCTCGGACCCAGCCAACTCCCCGCCGACGCCGGCCCCCACTGGGGGAGGACAGCATCCGCCTCAAGTGAGTGAGGAGGAACCAGGGCTCTGGGAGGAAACTCTTATGGAGCTATTTATGATCAAAGCAACAAGAGATGCTATTGCAGAAGTCAAAGACAGGAAGGGGAAAGAAGTAGGAAGGCTGCTAGAAACCCTGCGGACCCTGAAGGCCCTCTACCCACCCACCCTCTTCCAGGGCACTGAAACCAGAGGCAGAAGTTGATGAGGATGGAGTTATGATGTGCTCAGGCCCCGAGGAAGAGGAGGAGGTGGGCCAGGTAAAAGTACTGGGGTAGGAATGGTCCTGAGGTGAAGGAAGGGCTGAGGGGACAAGTCAACTTTCCTTCGCTGATTGTTTCACTGATCCCAAGGCTGAAGAAGTTGCCTCACCCTCCGAGTGCCAGCTCTGGCCTCTGAATGGTGGCTGTCAGGAGCTCCCCCAGGCAGCTATGCTGACTCCTCCCCAGGAATCTGAGATAGATGTCCCTGATGTGGACACCCGTGGACCTGGTATGTGAGCCAAACCAGACCAAGAAGGTGAAAACTCCCTTTGACCCATTTAGAATCAGAAAAGCCTTTCATAACCAGACCCGGAGAAGCAAATGTTAGAGTTAATGCCTTAGAACAGTGATTCTCAAAGTGTGACCCCTGGATAGAAGACCCAACATCATCAGGGAAATTATTAGAAACACAAATTCACGAGCACCATTCCAGAGCTACTTATTCAAAGAAGGAAGCTACTGGGGAACCTATTTTAACAAGCCCCAGGTGAGTCTGATCCAGGCTCATGTTTGAGAACCACTGCCCTAGAATGTTAGAGAAACAAGGCCTGATGGCATCTTGTACAGATGAGGAAACTGAACTCCCGAGAAAAGTAGAAGTCACTTGACTAAAGCCAAAAAATCAAGTAGCAGGGCTGGGCTTCATGACATCTCCGGCCATGATTCTTGAATCTCCATGTTTTCCCCCACTTCTGGCCCCAGTTAGGTCCTTTTGATTGACTTGTCTCTCATTCCTCCTCTCCTGCCCACAGATGGGGTGACACCCCTGATGTCAGCGGTCTGCTGTGGGGGAGTGGAGTCCAGGACCTTCCAGGGGACATGGCTGGGAAGCTCTGAGCCCTGGGAACCTCTGTTAGGTGGAGGGGCTTGTCCCCAGGCTCACACAGTGGGCACTGGGGAGACCCCCCTGCACCTGGCTGCCCAATTCTCCAGGCCAACTGCTGCCCGCCGCCTCCTTGAGGCTGGAGCCAACCCCAACCAGCCAGACCGAGCAGGGCGCACCCCTCTTCACACCGCTGTGGCTGCTGATTCTCGGGAAGTCTGCCAGGTCAGTGCACCCTGGGGTCACTGAAGACAACAGGGGGCAAACTTGAAGGTAAAGCTAGGCAAAAGCATCCTAGGGTTTGGCAAAGAGGAAGGTGATGTGAGATTGGGGGTGTGAGAGGGAAACAGGGCCAGATGGCTGAATATGAATTGGGATGGTTAACAGTGTGTGAGGGGCCTGAGCCAGCAGTCCAGGATATACCAGTCACTGGCCCTCTCTGGCCCCCCAGCTCCTACTCCGCAGCAGACAGACTGCAGTGGATGCGCGGACAGAGGATGGGACCACGGCCCTGATGCTGGCCGCAAGGCTGGCAGTGGAAGACCTGGTTGAAGAACTCATTGCAGCTCAAGCAGATGTGGGGGCCAGAGACAAATGGGGTATGGATCTGGAGAGGTTGATGTGCACTAAGCAGGTGGCTGAGATAAAATGCAAAAAAAGGGAGCAGAGGAGCAACTGGAGATGGGGAAATCTCTCCCCCGCTGTCAGGGTGGTAAACCTGCGGTGCACTGGCAGAATGGAGTGTGTTGTCTCCCCCACCCCCCATCATCCTTAACAACACACTGCCCTAGCCCACTGGAAACGAGAATGGCGGAGTGGTGTCTAAGAAGGGGGTTGGGATCTCCCGGTCCCACCGACTCCAGAACAATGCCCCATTGTCCCTTCGTACCGGTGACGTCACCAGGGCAACGCTTCCTGCCGGTTGGCGGTCACCCTAGCAACACTTCCGCCTTAGAGGGGCCCGGCGGGTCCTAGGAACCGTGGGAAACGGGAACCCAGGCGTCTGGCCCCCGGCCTCGGGGTAACCACCTCCCACGTCATTCTCCAGGAAAAACCGCACTGCACTGGGCTGCCGCCGTGAACAACGCCCGGGCCGCCCACTCCCTTCTCCAGGCCGGAGCCGATAAAGACGCCCAAGATGGCAGGGTTAGACCGGGCAGAGGGCTCCCCACCAAGGAAACAAAAACCGGTGCCAGAGGCGGAAAGCGCGGGAACCCCTGAAACCCCCCAAAACCTGAAGCGGGAGGGGCTGGGAGTTAAGTAGGTGGGGTCACGAAGGGCCAGTTCTGTGGGCGTGGCCTTCCCTGACCTCGCCGCTGGCGGTTTCCTCCCGCTCAGGAGCAGACGCCGCTGTTCCTGGCCGCCCGAGAAGGGGCGATGGAGGTGGCCCAACTGCTACTCGGGCTGGGGGCGGCTCGCGGGCTGCGGGACCACGCTGGACTGGCGCCGGGGGACGTCGCCCGCCAGCGTAACCACTGGGACTTGCTGATGCTTCTGGGAGAGGCGGAGCCAGCGCCGACGCGCCACAAAGCCACGCCTGGCCGCGGGGCCGGCGCTCTGGCGCGTGCGCGGACTGCCTCGGGAAGCCTGCCGCCTCGCGGGGGCGGAGCCCTGCCGCGCTGCCGGACGCTATCCGCTGGAGCAGGCCCGCCTAGGGGCGGGGCAGGTCTGCGAACCCGGACTTTGTCCGTAGACTTGGCCGCGCATGGGGGTGGGGCTTATCCCCACTTCCGGAACCTATCGAAAGGAGGAGCAGGAGGCCCGCCCCGCCGCGGCCGGAGGTTTTCTGCAGGCATGCGTGGTCCTCGGCCCAACCCTGCCATGTTGCGGGGAGGATCTGGGGTCACGGTCGGGAGTAGGGATGTGGCGTCAGCCGATGACTGGCCTTGCGATTGGGTGACGCTGGGGGCATGCGGTTCCGCCACCACTCCGATCTCACCTCCTTGCCTTACTCCGTCCCCGGAGCGGGGATCCCCTCAAGTTTCCTGGAGTCCCCAACCCACCAAGTAGTACCCTTAAATTCAGGAGATGAGGGTTAAAAATAGAAGGCTAATGGCGGAAAGGACTTCTAAAATTGAGGGCCCTTAAATGTTAGGCAGTGGGGAAGTCCTCCAGATTTTAAAGTTCTGGAGCCCCAAAGTAGGGGGTCATGAGCATTGTATCCCTCCCAAAGTGAGTGTATGCCCACTCACAACTGTCATAGTCTTCCACGTAGAGAATCTACAGCCCTGGAAAGAGTTGATGCTATGATGAAGTGGGCCCACTCCCTCTCCCATAAAATAAAGGTGGAGGGCTAAGTACCCTGAACTGGACCCAAGAATTACAGACAGGATGTAAGATGTTCTTTCCTGTACAGTATCTGGTTCCCCGAGGGAGCCTCTATATCACTCATCACATCATCCCCACTACCCACAAAGAATGGACAAATTTTTGAACACCTACTATGTGCCAGGCACTAGGTGCTGGGGGCAAGACCTCCAAGAGCTGATGACTCCTTGCATTCTCAACACCCCTGAACCTCTGCAGGGATGAAGCATCACTGCCATCTCTAATAACCACAAATCTGTCACCAGATAATAAAGCTGATTTAAAGTACCTTCTTTTGAAGGGGCTGGGGAGTGCAATGGAAAATATATGGGAGTGACTGCAGAATGTTTTCAGAATTTTGTGTCCAAAAATATTTAGATGGCGGTTTTAAGTATAATTTACAAATGGGAGTTGGGGGGTTTGTTCATTTAGGGCAGGGGTATCAAACTCAATTAAAACACGGGCCATTTGGTGCAACAGGCAAGATTCACGGGGGCCACATCACATTTACAAACGTTGCCGGAACTGAGTCAGTGCATTTATATACACAGCCACAGGCCCCCAGGAAAGGCACTGGGCCACATGTATACTCGTCTTCAGTAGTTAAAGGGTTAACAAGGGAATTGTGTGTACGGTATTGCCTCAATCTCCCCTAAGCGCTATTTTCTTCATAACAATTTTTTCTATTTTCATTTTATTTCAGAGCATCGTGGGCCACAAAAAATTACATGAAGCCCATGGGCCACCAGTTTGACACCCCTGATTTAGGGTATCTGAAAGCAAGAGTCTCTAGTAACCCAGGGAGAAATGAAACTCTAGATCATTCATACCCTCTGTCCCTTTTCCAAGGGTATTTAGCCACTCAGTAGATTCCCAAGGGTTCTAATTAAGTAGAGGAAGATGGAAAGCATATCAAACTCTATCCACCTTTCAGCAAGGTGGCTTACACTTCATGGTATATAGAAGCGTGAGGCATTTTGAAAGTTAATACAAGTATACCTTGTTTTATTGCACTTTGTTGCACTTCACAAATAGGTGTTTTCATCAACAGCAAGGCAAGACCTGCCAACAAAAAAGATGACTCGCTGAAGGTTCAGATGATGGTTAGTAATCCTTAGCAATACAGTGTTTTTTAATTAAGGTTCTGGAGCCCCAGACCATGCTATCGTACACAACAGACTACAGTGTAGTTATAAGCATAACATTTTTTATTTTATATTTTTATTAAATTTATTGGGGTGACTTCGGTTAGTAAAATTACATAGGTTCCAGGTGTACGATTCTACAATACATCATCTATGTGTTGCATTGTGTGCTCACCACCTAGAGTCAGTTATTCCATCACCTTAAATTTGTAAACATAGGGGGAAGCCGGGATGGCTCCGTGGGTTAAGCACTCACTTTGCAGCTCCGGGGACAGAGGATCGAATCCTGGCCCCGGCCCGTGTGGACCCATATGCTGAACTGGTGTACGATTCTACAATACATCATCTATGTGTTGCATTGTGTGCTCACCACCTAGAGTCAGTTATTCCATCACCTTAAATTTGTAAACATAGGGGGAAGCCGGGATGGCTCCGTGGGTTAAGCACTCACTTTGCAGCTCCGGGGACAGAGGATCGAATCCTGGCCCCGGCCCGTGCGGACCCATATGCTGAACTGGGGAGTTCCCCCAGTTCGGTTCTCTGTCTGTCTCTGTATCTCTCTCTGTGTGTCAAAAATTAATAAAATAAATAAATAAAACTTTTAAAAAAAATTTGTAAACATAACTCTTAGATGCACCAGGAACCAAACATTTGTGTGACTCATTTTTCTTGTGATACTTTATTGCAATGGTCTGGAACCAAACCTGCAGTATCTCTGAGGTCTGCCTTGTAATAACTACCATTAATTGAACATTCACTATGTGCCAAATGCTTTATCACATTTAATCCTCACACCAACTTAGGTAGGTCTATTAAAACTCCGTTTTACTCATTCAGAAACTGAGGCACCGGTTTTATTTGGCCAAGATTGCAAGGCATTAAGTGGTAAAACCAGATCTGTATCATATTTCGTCTTAAACATTGCTCAGCAGTAACTCCCCTACTATGACAGGTTACCAGTTAGAGGTTCTAGTGTCTCTCCTGCTTCCACCTTGAGTGCCAGCCAGCCTATCAGGGTAGATCAAAGACCAAGTCAGGGAGGTGGTCCTCTCCTTTTCCATTTCTATTTCTCTCATTAATGGAAACTTTCTCCTGCCCCCCATCTCTCACATTTGGTGCATATTTTGCCCCACCCCCAATAGACTAATCACCTACAGGGCAAGGATAACTATTTGACATGTTTATTGAATACTGTGTGTTGGACCCAGTGCTAGGGGTATGAATCTGTTTGAGGGCCTGATATCCCCAGATCTGAGTCCTCTGCTTCCCACTGGAACCATGTCCCTCCCAGTCCCAGTAAATCTAAGGGAAGCTGGGAAGTAGGGGAGGGCTGAATCCCCTGTCAGGGTCCATCTTAGGGAGAGAAGGGACCTGGGGGTTGGGGGTTCTGAGGAGTGAAACCACTTCCTGTGTAGCTAGTTCCTGTGTTGACAGAGCTGAAGCGGAGGAGGGGATGGAAGGAACAGCTCTGGGTGTTGGGGGTCTACTGAAGCTCTGGAGATGAGAAGGCCAAGTCTTTCCCACCTTGAAATCCCTCCACTACTGCTGTATGAGCTTTTCCCAGTTTCTGCTCTGCTGCGAAGAGAGGTCCAACAAATAGTTTGGGTGGGAAAAAGAGAACTGGAGGAAGTTGACAGGGATGGGCGGGGCCCCGGGGGTGGGGGGGCTGACCAGGAACCCAGCTTCCTGCTTAGTACCCAGACATCCAGCCCCCGGCTCACCCCCACCCCTTCTAGCCTCCACTCCCCTCAGGAACTCAGGGTTCCGGCCCTCCTCCAAATCCCAGCTATCCCTCCCCCATCGGTTTCTCCCCTCCAGGGGATGGAGGCTGAGAGACCCCAGGAAGAAGATGGTGAGCAGGTGAGCTGGGCACCGGGTTGGGGAGGCTGACACAGGGAGAGGGGGAGGTGAGAGGACCTGAGGCAGAGACTGAACAACGGTGGACTCGGCTTGGAAGGGCTTGGGCACACTGAGACAGGAACAGACAGACACACAGAGAGGAAATGGGCTGCTGGCCTAGCCCCCTGCCCACTCAGCCCCTGCTTGTTTGGGACGAATGTCTTGGCGTCAGGGCCCCCATCAGGATGAGCATGGCTGGCCTCCTGTGAACACCACTACTCGGCCTTGGCGATCTGCTCCTCCATCCCCTCCTCCAGGGACCCGCCACACAGGTACCCCTACCCACCCAGGGAGCTCCGTGACCCGGGTGCCCACATCCTTCCTGATCCCATTACCAAGGTCCATTCCATCATGGGCTCTCTCCCCACCTCTTCTGGACTCCCCATTATACCCCCTTACCTCTAACCACCAGACCCGAATCACCTCACCCTGCTGTCCATTCCTATCTAGTCCATCCCTGTCCGTACCCCCACCCCCCACCCCACCAACTCTTCTGAGCCCTATCCCTCCTCTCCTAGCCCTGGGGCTGCGCTCGGCGTCCCTACTCTCCCTGCAGACTGAGCTCCTTCTGGACCTGGTGGCTGAGGCCCAGTCCCGCCGCCTAGAGGAGCAGAGGGCCACCTTCCATGCCCCTGAAAACCCCCCAAGCCCAGCCAGAGCCCCAGCCAGGCCTCTTGAGGACAGAGAACAGCTCTACAGCACCATCCTCAGTCACCAGGTAAGAACCCAGGCTCCCTGGTCTCTTAGCCCTGTTCTTTCCCCCGACCTCCTCCTCTAGGCCTCTGCCCCCTCGCCAGGCCCCCCATCCCCATCACAGGTGTCCTGTATGCCCTTCACACTAGCCCTGGCTCCTTTCAAGGCCTGCTCCTCTTAGAACCTCACCAACACCAACCCCTCCCTCCACTCCCCCCAGTGCCAGAGGATGGAAGCCCAGCGGTCAGAGCCACCCCTACCCCCAGGGGGGCAGGAGCTCCTGGAGTTGTTGCTGAGAGTTCAGGGTGGAGGTCGAATGGAGGAACAAAGGTCCCGGCCACCCCCTCACACCTGCTGAGCTGTGAGCCCCTCACCAGTCCCTCCTCACTCAGGAGGCTCAAAGCTGGGCAGCCCACCACATGCCCTCAGCCCTGCTTGGCAGGGGCACCAGAGACTGGAAGAGCCAACAGAAACCTGTCACCCTCATCCACCTTCCCTGGGAGCTGGAGGGGGTGCAAGTCCTCAGACCCTGGGAATAGTCAAGGTATGGTGGTCATTTAAGTCCCTACTCAAGTACATGGGAGCTTGATGCAGTGAGAGGATCCCAGCCACCCAGGGGCACCTACTCGGATCTCAGGGAGTGGCTTAGAGTCTTGGTCCTGAGCTGTAGGGACACCCCTAGGAGACAAGCCACTAGGCAGGATCTGAGGGCTCAGGCCTCCATCTCTGCAAATTTCCTAAGGTCATGACCTGAACAACAGTTGCACCCTCCTTACCAGTAAGAAGGGAGAGTGGGCACAGCAAAGAGAGAGACTCTTCTCCCATCCCCCCACCCCCCACCAGCACCTCCCAGCCCCCAGACTAAGGGGCCTACAGGCTGTGAATGGACACTGAGCCCTGTCTGATGTTTTGGTTGTATGAATAAATGTAATTCCCCTCTGGACTGAAGACTGGTGTCTGGGGCTTCGGGGTGGAGGGTGGAACAGTGAGGCCAGAGCCTGTCTTTTTTTTCCCCAGTCTGGCCTGAGGCCAGCTCCCCTCACCGGCTGGTTAATTACTGCCTCATTAAGCAGCGGCTGGAGACCTCCCTAATTAGCCCCCCCCTTCCTGGTTTTAATTAAGTAGAACAGGGAGGGGAGTCATTAGGACAAGAAATATGAACTGAGCTGTCGGTGAACCCAGGCATTCCAGCGGCTAAAGTCCGTATCACCTGGACCCCTGATTCCTTACTGTGGTGGCAAGTCCCCCACCGCCAACACGCCCCCCTCCCAGGCGCTGAGGTCCAGCCCCGGGGCATTCCCATATTTTCCCCGATGGGATAGTCTCCTCCTCGCCTCCCCCCTTCGCTGTCCCCGCCCTCCACTCGCTCTCAGTTCCTCTGTTTCTGTAGCTCTCTCCGCCCCCAGCTCCTCCCCGTTCCTCCTCTCTTCTCCCCTCCTCTTCCTCCCTGGCTCCCCTCCCCCAGCCTCCCTCCCTCGCTCCCCCCTTCTCCCTCCTCCCTCCTCCCTCTCTCTCACACACCCCCGCTTGGGCCTCCTCTCTCTCTCCGGCTCCATTTTCTCCGCCGCCGGGGGCCGGGGTCTCCTGTGGGGGGTCCAGCCGGTACCCCAGGTCTCCCTTCAGGGCCTGGGTGAACCCCCCGGGGAGCTGGGAAGGGGGGAGACGGGCGGGGGCTGGGGCGGAGGGAGCAGCAGCCCCAGCGAGTTTTGGGGGGAAGTAACCAGGCGGGGGGAGGGGCGGAACAGGGAGGGGGCCTCAGGGCCCCCCCAACTATGGACGAGCGGCTGCTGGGGCCGCCCCCTCCAGGCGGGGGCCGGGGGGGCCTGGGATTGGTGGGTGGGGAGCCTGGGGGCCCTGGCGAGCCTCCCGGTGGCGGAGACCCCGGTGGGGGTAGTGGGGGGGTCCCGGGAGGCCGAGGGAAGCAAGACATCGGGGACATTCTGCAGCAGATAATGACCATCACCGACCAGAGCCTGGACGAGGCCCAGGCCAAGTGAGTGCCCCCACCCCGGGACCCCACACAGATCCAGCAGAAGCCCCATTCACAAGCTCTGCGCCCCACCAACTACAGGACCCTCTTCAGGATCCTGTAGCTCTCTTGTCCTTACTCCCAGGAGACCTGAGATAAGTGGCCTCTCAAACCTTTTACCCCAGGCCTTGAAACCTTAAAGAGAGGAGCCCCAGGTGGGCTCACCCCCCTCTCCTAACCTCTCACTGACCCCCTACACTACCCTGGAACATTCTTCCATCTCCAGAGCCCCCTTCTGGCTCCTTGACTAAGGAATTGTTATGTTGTCTTCTCCCCTAGCTCTCCACCCAGCCCAACCCCTTCTCTCCAGACCTGGGGTCCTCCCCCATCCCCATCCAGAGCTCCTATCATTTCTCTCCACCATGGTCCATCCTCCAAGGGTCCCACCCGCCCCTTGCCCCTGCTCAGTATCAGGACCCTCCACACACATCTCTACTGAACTCCCCGCTTTAGCTTGACACCCCTAACCCCTCTGGCACCTCAAACTCTGACCCTTCTCCCCAGTCTTCATCTCTCTTCCTCTGAAATCTACCTAGTCACCCTCATGTCTGCAGTCACCCCCAAACTGTCCCTGTTCTAGACTGTCTCCCCCAGCCCCCAGCCTGCACACAGGACCTTAGCCTGCTGCCTCCACTTCGCTCTGTCTACTAGAAGCCAAGCAGCTTCCCCACATCTCCGCGCTCTGGTAGCTGATCTCTTCCCAATAACCCCCTAACCCCACTTTCCACCTCCCTAGTTCCCAGGCTTCCCTCTCTCAACCTCACGGCCCCCCAACCCCACGCCCACACCTGTTTCTGTAGCTCCACTTTTCTCCCTTTCCTCCCAAGGAAACATGCCCTAAACTGCCACCGAATGAAGCCTGCTCTCTTTAGCGTACTGTGTGAGATCAAGGAGAAAACTGGTATGTGGGTCCCCCTCTGATGCCTCAACCAGGGGATGGAACCCTGTTTACTATAGACTCAGGCTGAGTTTGACAACTTGGGGCCCTGAGGAAAGTGGAGACCAGGGATGTTGCTAAGGGGGATTGGGGAGGGAACCAAAGCAACTTGGGTCTCCAGGAGGCCCTGGAAGGGCTGAGGACTGGGTGTGTGGTCCTGGGTTCCTAAGTCCACTCACCCGCCAGGCCTCAGTATCCGAAGCTCCCAGGAAGAGGAGCCTGTGGACCCCCAGCTGATGCGCCTGGACAACATGCTTCTGGCTGAGGGTGTAGCTGGGCCTGAGAAAGGGGGAGGCTCAGCAGCAGCTGCTGCGGCCGCTGCAGCTTCCGGGGGCGGCGTGTCCCCTGACAACTCCATCGAACACTCGGACTATCGCAGCAAACTCGCCCAGATTCGCCATATCTACCACTCGGAGCTGGAGAAGTACGAGCAGGTGAGGAGAGGAGGTAGAGTGGGTCCAGGGCCACTCCTTGGGGGGGGTGCCTCAAGGCCAAAGGGCTCCTCACAGCCCGTGGCCCCCATGCAGGCATGTAACGAGTTCACGACCCACGTCATGAACCTGCTGCGGGAGCAGAGCCGCACACGGCCCGTGGCCCCCAAGGAGATGGAACGCATGGTGAGCATCATCCATCGCAAGTTCAGCGCCATCCAGATGCAGCTCAAGCAGAGCACGTGTGAGGCTGTCATGATCCTGCGTTCCCGCTTCCTGGATGCCAGGTGGGGCCCAAGCCCACCCCAAGGTGCCTTCCTGGTCTTTTCCGGCCCCGCACCATAGTGCACAGCACAGTGCTCCATGACAGTGGCATCCTCTGGAGTTCTGCAACCTGGAGGCCCTGCTAGGACAGCAGTGTCCTCACCACCCTCATCCCCCCTGCAGACGAAAACGCCGGAACTTCAGCAAACAGGCCACTGAGGTCCTAAATGAATATTTCTACTCCCACCTGAGTAACCCGTATCCTAGTGAGGAGGCTAAGGAAGAGCTCGCCAAGAAGTGTGGGATCACTGTCTCTCAGGTACTGGGGGGTTGGGGGAGGACTTTTCTGGCAAAAACCCTCCGATCCTCGTGACTGAGGGTCTTACAGAAGAAAGGGTTCCACCTGACCCTCCTTTCTGCCTAATACTGCACAGGTTTCCAACTGGTTTGGCAACAAGAGGATTCGCTATAAGAAAAATATTGGAAAGTTCCAAGAGGAGGCAAACATCTATGCTGTCAAGACTGCTGTATCAGTCACCCAGGGGGGCCACAGCCGAACCAGCTCCCCAACACCCCCTTCCTCCGCAGGTGGATCCCACTGCCACCCTGGCTAGCTATTTTGCACACTTCCTGCTTTTGTTCCCACTTCCTGTCTAGGCAGGATCTTAGCAGAGTGGGGGCATTTGGGGTGAGAGAGACTAACTGAGGTAGGGTGGGGATGTCGGGGACAGAGGCCACTCCAGCAAAATTGCTGCTTGCTTCTTTAGCAAGTGGCCTTCTGAGTGTTGTAATGTTCTGTGGATAATCTGCACAGTGGCACACCCCACAGAGCTAAGGGGCTTTTCGGAAACAGCAGTGGGGCATCTCCCATCACAGGCTCTGTTATATGTTTCCCTAATTCCCTCTCTGCTCCCCCAAGGCTCTGGCGGCTCTTTCAATCTCTCAGGATCCGGAGACATGTTTCTGGGGATGCCCGGGCTCAATGGAGATTCGTACTCTGCTTCCCAGGTCAGGTGGCCCATCTCCTGGGTAGGATTTCCCAAACTAGCTTTCCCTCCCTTGAGGACAGGAGACATTTTTCTTTTGAGGCTTGTCACTGTGTCATACCATGCCTTTGGCTGCTTACAGGTGGACTCACTCCGACATTCAATGGGGCCAGGGGGCTACGGGGATAACCTCGGGGGAGGCCAGATGTACAGCCCTCGGGAAATGAGGGTGAGTGGATCCCTGAAGCCCCTTCACTCCACTTCTCACCAGGGCAGGTGGGCCTTTTCCTTAGCACTGTTGTCCCCTACACTGTTCCCTAGAGCCTTACCCAACTGTCTCTTTTTCCAGGCAAATGGTGGCTGGCAGGAGGCTGTGACCCCATCCTCAGTGACATCCCCAACAGAGGGACCAGGGAGCGTTCATTCTGACACTTCCAACTGATCTGGTCCCTCAGGGCCACGGGGGTTGGGGCTCATGAGGTGACTCTTGGAAGAGGACACAAGCATCCAGAGGACAAACCCCAGACACAGGAGAAGCACAAGACAGAGAAGGGCAAATGGGGTCGTCCCCTCCCCCCACCAGACTCCGTGCTGGGGGTGCTGACTACATGGCAGGGAGAAAGGAGTCCCCTAAGGGGAAAGTGGGGTCTGTCTCCCCCCTTTTTTCTTTCTTGCAGTCTTTTTTTCCCTCCCTTACACAGAAACACACCCAGAATCCTATTTTTCAGATCCCTTTCTCATACACACATGTACAACTGCTCGCTCTCCCTCTCTGGTTTTGGCCACCCTCCCTCCCCCACCCCTTATCTGCTTTGGGATCTGTGGAGACGCCAGCCTTGCCCCACCAGAGATGCCAAAAATGGGGACAACTTCTGGACCGAGGACTTGGACCACGCCCCCATGCCTCCGCCTCCCACCCCCTGCCCCTCCAGACGGCTTTATTACCTCACATGCAGCTCATCTTAAACCAATAGAATCGCTCGGTGGACGAGAGTGTCTGACTCGGATATCTACCTCGGAGGGAGTTTCTGCTACTTTAGGGAATTGTTGACTGGGCTTTGGGGTTGAACTTTTTCTTTTTTTTTTTTTAGGTGAGGGGAGAAAAACCCTAGGTTCCGTCTGTATTTTTTTGAATTATTTTTGGTGGTTGGTTCATAATTTTTAATTTAGTTTGGGGAAGTAGATGTTTTTTATAAATATGTTGTGTTTTTTGTGTTTTTGATTTCTCGTTTTCCCATGTTAGGGGTGATAGCCAAAGGGGTCATGAGAAAAAGGGGAACAAACAGAACTGGTGAAGAGGCCCACCTGGCTCCAGTCCTGTCCATCAGGAAGCACAGTTAGCAGGGCAGCAGGCCTACCCCCCCTGAAATGTTAGGCCTTCTCCGTTGCTTGTAACATCCCAGGTGGTCTAGCTTGTGCAGGCAGCGTGCTATTTGCTGTGGAGGCAGTTGGGGGCTCACTCGGCTGGCCTGCTCTGTCTGCCACAACCCTTGGGCAGGGCTAGACTCAGTAATTTTAAGGAAATGCCAGCTCCCCTGTGACAGGTTTTTAAATATTTTTTAACTGCTATTTGCAGATTGGAGGGGTAAGATTGGGGAGGGGGTTATATTGCAAAATATGTTAAGTATGGGTTGGAGTGCTTGTGTATGTATCTCAGTTTCCCCAGAAATAAGGTATCTTTTTTTTTTTTTTTCTGTTAAAATCAAGAGGGTGGGGGAGAGGAAGGAGGTTGCAAAAAGCCAGGTATGGGGGAAAGTAAAATCACTACTGTCCTACCCTTGGTTGGCCCTGAACCCTACCACCTAAACCCCTCAAGTATCCTCAGGATTTCACAAGACTGTCATAGTGGGGAACCCCTCCTGTCAAAGATATAGGCAGGATTGGGGGCAGGTTAGGATTGTGATGGGTGGGGGGTGGGAGGCACGGGCTGGGGGCAGTTCTCTCCTCACTTGTAAACTTGTAGTTTCACAGGAAAAAAAAAAAAGCAGTTTTAAATAAAGGAATTTCTTTTTTCCCTGGGTTTAGTTGAGAATTATTTCCAAAAACATAACACTAGAAAAAAACTTTTCTCTCATAAAGGCCCAAATGGGTTTTCCTGGGTCCCCCAGCCTTGCCCTTGTACCCAAGCTCATTTGCAACCTTGCCTCTTTGTGGGAAACAGCCTGGCCTGAACCCTGTTGCCTGGCAACCTTGCCTCAAGATGGGGCTCCCGTGGTCCATCGGGCAGCCCTCAGCTGGCTGACGGAACAGGTTGGGGGTCCTGAGGGGATGAGACGTGCTAGGAGGTGCCCTCCCCACCCCCATGGATGTGGCAGTGCCCAGGGGTGGGGTGATAATTGTTTCTCCTTGCATCTGAAGGACTCTTGTCAGAGAGTCATGAATTCCTAGCATTCCCTGTGCCAGGACAGGACGCAGAGATGGGGGCAGGGGAGAGGGTGCAGCCCCACCTAGGGCGGAGGCCACAGCACGGAGGGGCAGACAGAGCCAGGAGCCTGGGAAGGAAGCAGGATGGCAGCAGGTGCAGCGGTGGGAGCCTGGGTGCTGGCCCTCAGTCTGTGGGGTGAGCCACTCCCCACACCTATTATCCCTTCCCCAAATCCCCATGGAATTTCCCAAAACCTGGGCACTGCTCTTCAAGCTCCCTCACCCACCCTGGGCTGGCTTTATCAGCCCCACCTCCCCTCCTGCCCCTCCACCTTGGTGCTGTCTCCCAGGGACAGTGGTAGGCGGTCAAAACATCACCGCCCGGATTGGGAAGCCACTGGTGCTGAACTGTAAGGGTGCCCCCAGGAAGCCACCCCAGCAGCTGGAATGGAGACTGGTAAGCCGGGTTCCTGCTGGACCCTCCCCACCTCCCTGCC
Organism: Craseonycteris thonglongyai; assembly: GCA_004027555.1. NCBI lineage: Eukaryota > Metazoa > Chordata > Mammalia > Chiroptera > Craseonycteridae > Craseonycteris > Craseonycteris thonglongyai. The sequence continues at coordinate 29,019 of PVKE010004564.1, read as the reverse complement.
TCATGAGTCCTTTCCCAAAGGGTCTCTCTCCTGTCCCCAGAACACAGGCCGGACAGAAGCTTGGAAGGTGCTGTCTCCCCAGGAAGGTTCCTGGGATAGTGTGGCTCATGTCCTCCCCAACGGCTCCCTCCTCCTGCCAGCCATTGAGATCCAGGATGAGGGGACTTTCCGGTGCCGGGCAATAAGCCGGAGTGGAAAGGAGATCATGTCCAACTACCAAGTCCGCGTCTACCGTAAGGGTCTCAGTGGGAAAGGCCCACTCTCATCTGAGATAAATGCCTTCAACCCCATCCCTTGACTCCTTGGCCCTGGTGTGTGAGAAACTCAACTCCGCCGCCCCATTCCCATGCTGGGGGTATGAGATCTTCAGAGCTCCAGCCTCTGAGTGGAATTTTCCCTCCTTCAGAGACTCCTAGGAAGCCAAAAATTGTTGATCCTGCCTCTGAACTCATGGCTGGTGTCCCCAATAAGGTAGTGGAAGGGGGAGTAGGAAGCACTCTTGAGAATTGGAGGGGAGAGTGGCTGGGTGTATATGCATGGAGTCTCTTATTTTCAATGATGAGGCCACTCTCTCCCCAGGTGGGGACATGCGTGTCTGAGGGTGGCTACCCTGCTGGGACTCTTAGTTGGCATTTGGATGGGAAATCCCTGGTACATGATGGCAAAGGTGAGTCCCAAGGTCTCCCCTCCCAGCTGCTTTCTTTCTGATCCCTCTCCCATACACACCTGGGATATCTGGCCTTCTCCATCCCCCACCACAGGAGTATGTGTGAAGGAAGAAACCAGGCGACACCCTGAGACAGGGCTTTTCACACTCCAGTCGGAGCTGACGGTGACCCCAGCCCAGGGAGGAGCACCCCACCATGCCTTCTCGTGCAGCTTCAGCCCTGGCCTTCCCCGACGCCAAGCCCTGCACACAGCACCCCTCCAGCTCAGTGTCTGGGGTAAGCACAGAGGTAGGAAGGACATAGCACATTCGGAGAGGATGGTCACTGGGACCACACAGCCTAACTCTGCCTCGTGCCCCTTCGCAGCCCCAGAGCCTGTGCCTCTGGACGGGGTCCGACTGCTCATGCAACCAGAAGGTGGAGCAGTAGCTCCCGGTGGGACAGTGACCCTGACCTGCGAAGCCCCTGCCCTGCCCCCTCCTCAAATCCACTGGATCAAGGATGTGAGTAGCCCGGACAGGGGCTGGGAGGTAGAGAAACATAACTGGTAACCAGGAAGACGGCCTTGTGGAGAGGCCGGCAAGGAGTTGGGAAGAAGACTGGGTATCTGAAGACGTGGAGACAAAGACAGGTTGTAATAGCCTCCTGGCCTCTTCTCTCCCAGGGCACGCCCCTGCCCCTGCCCCTGCCCGCTAGCCCAGTGCTGCTCCTCCCTGAGGTGGGGCCTGAGGATCAGGGGACCTACAGCTGTGTGGCCACCTATCCCAGCCATGGGCCCCAGGAAAGCCGTGCCGTCAGTGTCAGCATCATCGGTGAGGAGACTCACCCCACATCCCAGGGACCCCGTGGTGCAGGCTCCAATTCCCCACCCCATTCTGACACTGTCCCCAAGAGTCACCGCACCTCGCCTTAGTGGACCACACCCAGGCCCTGCCTGCCCCACCCAAACCCTCCCAAGAGAGCAGCGCAGCCTGTCCCCTCTCCACTCTGAACTGCAGGGAGGACACCACTGGGGCTCCCACTAAATAGCCCTTCCCCAGACTGAAGCCTTCCTTCCTGACATGCTCTGACTTTGTCTTCCAGAAACAGGCGAGGAAGGGCCAACTGCAGGTGAGGGGTTGGAGAAGGTCAGAGAAGTAGACAAACCCCAATATGACTGGGGGGTGGTCAATGAAAAAGGGAGAGTGGGGGGAGGGGGGTCGGTGCCTTTAGTCCTCCTCATTTCCCTACAGGATCTGTGGGAGGGCCAGGGCTGGGAACCCTGGGCCTGGCCCTGGGGATCCTAGGAGGCCTGGGGACCGCCATCCTGCTCATTGGAGTCATCGTGTGGCGAAGGTGGAGACGTGGAAGAGAGAAGAGGTGAGTGGGGAAAGCCAGACGCCTCAGACTTGGCGCTTCCTGGCAGCAAGGACAGGGAGAGGGAAGTGCCAGGACCCATGTGCAGAATCTTCCCAATCCTTCTCCCCAGAAAGGGCCCAGAAAACCAAGAGGAGGAGGAGGAAGAGCATGCAGAGCTGAACCAGCCGGAAGAGCGCGAGGCGGCTGAGAGCAGTGCAGGAGGGCTGTGAAGAGTCCACAGCCACCCAGCCCTTCAGCCCAGACCAGTTCTCCCCGGTATAACCTCTACCCACCTCACCACTTCCTTCCACAACCAGAGCCTCCCACACACACCCGACGTGTGATGAGTAAACGCCTGACACATCTTGCCCCCTTTGTTCATTGTTCATGTGTGTGTGTGTGTGTGTGTGTGTGTGTGTGTGTGTGTGTGTGTGTGTGTGTGTGATGCCCTCACCCTGACAGCCTTGAAAGAGAGGGCTTACCCTCACACTTCCCCACACCACACCAAACATCTGCTCAAGGTGGGGAGAACATGTTCCTGTCCGGGATGGGAGGAGAGGACAAAGGTGGGCAGAGTTCCCATGAACACATCTTTCCTTGTTTATTGAGTTCATAATAAAAGAGGTAGTGAGGAGAAGGACACACTAAAGTCAGAACCCTTATTAGACACTGGGGAGAGAAAAATTAAATTAAATCAACAAGGGGGAAAGTGGGGAGGGAGCCTTGCCCACCTTTCAACATCAAATCAAGAAACCTGGGGAAAGCAAAGGATGAGGAAAGAGGAAAAACAGACATTTTCTTCAGTCCGTCCTACTCTCCCAGAGCTGGGAGGTATGATGCTACTGAGTTCAGAGCAGACGCTTCTCCCTTCCTATGCACAGATGTCACTTTTCCCACACTCTCCTGCAGAGTGGCCAGGGTTGGCCTTAGCCAACAGAAATGGAGGGGCTGGGGGCAGGGTCCAGGAGTAAGGAAGGGTCAGCAGGGACCCCCAATACTGATTCTCCTCTGGCTGGTGGTGGGCAGAAAGGAGACACTGCTCAAATACTGAGCAGCCAAAAAAAGAAGAAGATGGCAAGAAACAGGAAGAGGGAGTCCTGCCAGCTGGAGGCCGGGTGACCCTGTCCCAGATCCACACCTGTGGAAGAGAGGAAAGCTGTGGAAGAGGCATCCCCTCCAGGGCTGGGAGGGGGCCTGTGGGGACTCAGGGGGCTCCCCAGTAGGAGCTGAAGGAAGACTCTTACCTGCACCCCGATGGAATGGCTCTTGGGTATTGAAGACGGTGGTGAAAAATCCAAAGGGAAAAGCACCAACACCAAATGAGAAGTGAAAGCCCCCAGTATCGACAAATGGCTGGAATCCCTAAGGAGGTAGAGAAAGTCAGAGTGGGGCTAGGCAAGCTCTTAGGGAGGAAGGAACACAATCAGAAAAGACTCACCCCTCTGCTCTCTGGAGCTGGTCGCTGGCCCTGGGGGCGGGGCGGGGTTTTCAATCTGAAGAAGAGAGGGGCATCAACAGTAGGCTGACCAGACATACCGTTTTAAATGGGACAGAAAGTGGTACCATCCCGTTTCAAATGGTACAACTGGTCAGCCTACTGACATCTCAAATTCAGCCCAGTGAGATTAGGCTGACCAGCTGTACCATTTGAAAAGGGGCAGTAACACTGTTTCCTGTCCAGTTTCAAATGGTACATCTGGTCAGGCTAATCAACAGGAATGTTCTCTCCAGTTCCACACCCTAGTCGCAGAGGAAGTCTTCCACCTTCCTTTCAGCATCCTCCTCTCACTCACCTGGGATCCTGGGGCTTCTGGCTCCCTCGCCCATAAAGGGGGACAACCTTTTCTCTGCTGATCCCAGCTTTACACACTGGGCACTCTTGCCGCTCTGGCCGTGTCTCCAGCCACTGGGGGGGAAAAATGAAGTGGTTTCCAATACACAGCAGGGTCTTCCAGCTCCTCAGACCTCCCCATTTCCCTCTTCATTTCCTCTGAGTACACACCTGATGAAGACACGGCCAACTGGATGGGGGGGAAAAAATGGTCAAACTAGCTACAGGAAAGAGAGACACAGACCCTACTTCAGAGTCCCATCTCACTCCCAATTCTCAAATAATACCCACTTTCTTTTCATGTTTTCCACCACCTGTACCATGCCACCTAACTTGGCCTTCCTGTTTCTCTTCCAACACTTACAGCTTTATCCATCAACATGCTCACCCCTCTCCTCTCCCCCAAAGCACACACACATTCATACATACACACGCACCCATCCTCATTCCCTCCCTTCTCCATCTTTTGACTTAATTTCCAGTTCTCTTCAATCACTTTTCAATCCTCTTTCGCCCTAGCCGCATCCTTGCTCTCATTACTCCCAAACCAAACCTCCTAACTAGCGCTGTCCCCCACTACTCCTTTTCCTCTCTTCCAGGCCCAGTAAAGTCCCTATTTCCACAACCTTTAACCTCTCAAGATTGCCCCTCCACAGTGCCCTTGTCCCCAGGGCATACCACTTCCTTCCACACCTCATCTGAACGTGATCCCAACATTGCCTAGGTCTCTCCCGCACTCAGCAGACGCATGCCTCTCCTATCAAAGCTTTGAGTCTAATCCGTTCCCACCTATATAGCTAAGACCCCTCACTTCTTGGGGGTAAGGTGGTTCGAGTCTCACCTGTATAGATGTTTGGTGCCCGCCCTTCCTCCTCACTTCCTCTAACACACGATACACCCCATCTCCCAGTTCCTATGCCTCTCCTTTCCAAGGGTCTCGTCTGTACAGACGTGACCCTCCCACCCACACGTACCCGAAAGACGTATTTCTCATCTATGGGGATGTGCCCTCCGATTATACATATGACGGTATGGTTCCCCCCGCCCCCAGCCTCCCCCGTATGGAGGTGAGCCCCACTCCTTTTGGCCCCCTTCCCAATCCTCACCAGTACAGGTGGCCACACATACTGATCACAGCTTCCCGAGCAGTCTCCAGACATATATTACATTCGAAGGTCGCGCCCGCCCCGCCCCGCTCGCGACTTGGCCCTTCGGGGCCCCCATCCTCCTCCTCTGCGGCTGCCATGGCCCGTTCTGTTTCGCCCCCCACGTACCCCTTAGTCCTCACAAACACACATATACAAGCCCCCGCAAACGAGAAACCGCCTCCTGCTCACGATCTTTGGGGAGGTGTCAAGGTTTTTTTATCACGATTGGTCTGAGCGCCTGCCAATCACACAGGATTCTAAAGAAAGGATTGGCCCAGAGAGCGGGAGTGGAAAGAAGTTTGCGACGTCCTGCCCTTGCACAGTGACTATTGGCTGATACAGTAGCAGTCAGTGTGCAGTGTCAAGGGATTGGTGATAACGTCATACGTCCTGTCACTGGTCCAGGAAAGGCTTTATTCGTCTGGATAGCTGCCAGTCATAACCAAAGCCTAGAAGCAATTGGTTCGGGACTACATAGTCGTCGCCCGCTATAAGCCCTTCTTTCCTTCACTTCCTCTTTCACAGAATGTCCGGATTCCTATTGGATTTTGGAGCGTATGGCTCCAAAGGAAGTGATTGGCTACACGCGATAGAAAAAGGTGATTACGTAAAATGCGCGTGCGCAACAAGCAGCGGGAAGGGGCGGGCCAACCCTAAGGGTTGAGCTTTCTCTGGTCCCACCCCTTCACCTCGCCTCATCCGGGTCCTCCGACTTATGGTCTCTGTCGGCTGATTGGGTCGTTTCATTCGCCTCTGATTGGCCGAGATCGAAAGAGACGGCGAAGAATTCAGAAAGGAGGGCAAATATTAGGGTCGCAGGGCTCAAAATGGCTCCGGCCTCCTTCGGTGACGTAGAGAACAGAACGAGGGTCCGTCCCTCCCTCTTAAGTGAAAAAGGGGGCGGAACTGGGATTAGCCCGACGTTTCGATGATGCCAACCTTGATCTGCGGCGCTGGTGTTAACCCACCTTCCTTCAGCTGGACGACTCAGCCCTCCCCTTTTTAGGTGATTTACAGAGCAGAACTGAACTAAAGGTCCAAACCTCTTTTAAAGTAAACACAGTCGAACAGTTGACCCCGACTCCGTTTTAAACCTAACAGCAGAAAAAGCCTAGCTCTACCCTTTGTAAGTGGGTGCTGAAGGGGCAAAGCCCACCCCTCTAAGGTGACTCGCGGTAGGATGGGGTTAGGCCCGCCCCTTCCTTCTTGTAAGGTGCTCAGCATAACTGGGGTCTTCCTCCTGGGCTGGACCCCCCTGGGATTTAGGCAAGCTGTTTCAGAGCTTGGGCCTTTTGCTACGGGCTTGGGCCTTTGTTCTACAGTCAGTGACCCGCACTGTAGCCCAAGGAGCAGAACTAGGTAACAGCCCTCCCACGACCAGTGTTCCTTACATTTTCTTCCTCAGGGCACATAAACTGCAGGCCAAAGGTGTGTCTGGGAGCGGGGCAGATTTGGGCTGAGGGAAGTTCAGGAGCAACCAGGTAGAAGGTACCACGTGACTTAAGGGAGGACAGGTGAGAAGTTGGAAGTTGCCTAGAGGAGGGCAGGGGAAGTGAGGGTTCAGGAATTCTGTAGAGGCTGAGGAAGAAGACTTGAGATGGAAACCAAGGAAGGAGTGATGGAATGATCCTGCTAAAGGGATTATGAGAGTATGGGAAACAAGGGCTAGAGAGGGGGCTAGATACATCGCTACAAAATTAGGAAGGTACGCTTATCTCGAAAGATTCGGCGTTCTTCCTCACTTTTTCTTCAAGAAAGCAACCCTAATGACCGATTTTCATTGTTAAGAATGGGTGCATCCAGATTCTATGTTGTGGAGAGGGGTTGTCTCAAGTAAGGAGACTGACAGGAAGGAACTAGGGAAAAAATGCACCGAGGTCAGTGCATGGGAAAACGGGCAGGGAGAGGGCCTGTGTATCCTTTCTCTTTAAAGAGGGGGGTGATGTGGAGGAGGAAGTTGGACTGCTGGTGACTGAGTAGGACAAAGGGCAAAGAGACCAGACTAGAGAGAGGGCTGGAGGGTGAGATGAAGTGAGATGGAGCCCTGGAGGGACAACGACTTGAAGAACTCAGTCCTTGGCATATAGTAGGTTCCTGATAAATATGTGGAATTGAATGGAGGCCAGGATAAGGAGGCTTGGAGAAGAGCTGGAGGGAATAAGCAGATACAGGAGTTAAGGAGAAAGAAACCAAGGGAAGGTGCCAAAAAGAGGAGAGGTGATGCAGACTGAGAAGGAATGCGCCAAGAAAGGCATACAGCACGAAGGGATACGCAAGTCATGTGCGTTGAAAGGGAATTTCATAGACGAAGAAAAAGACGCAGCGGGAGCCAGAGAGAGACAGACACAGGCAGAGATCAGCAAAGGTCCCTTTGAGCCGAGCTAGCGAGAGGAAACTGCTAGATGGGAGGAGATGCCTGGGTCCCTGGGAGGCGATTGGCAAAACAGGCCGCCCATCACCGCCCCCTACTTCCTGACCAGCCCCGGAAACCGGCAGGCGTTGGGAGGGGTGGGGGGATAGCGGCAGCAGCAGCCCCAGCCCTCAGAGAGACAGCAGGAAGGGAGGGAGGGAGCTGGGGGGACAACCCCCCCACCATTCCTACCGCTATGGGCCCAGCCTCCCACCCTCACCTCCCCTCCTTCGGCCGGGGCTAGGACACCCCCAAATCCTCTCGCCCCCTGGCACCGACACCCCGACTGAGGCAGAGACACAGCCACCCGCCACCACCGCTGCGGCAGCCTGGCTGGGGAGGGGGCCAGCCCCCCAGGCTCCCCACCCCACTGAGGTGGGGGCAGGAAAGGGACGGGAGGAGGCGGGAGGAGGGTGCTGAAAGGGATGTGGAGGAGAGGGTGGGGGAGAGATTGGGTCTGGGAGGGCGGACTGGAAAGAGGGTTGCTGGGAAAAGGATGAGAGCCGACTGGGGAGAGAGGGTTGCTGTGGAAAGGCGAGGGGGCCTGAGAGGGAGGAAAAATGGAAGAGAGGAGAGACGGAGACCCTGTAAATTTGGGATGGGGGTGTGGACAGGGAATCCTGGAGAGGGAATTCTTCACCTTCCCCAATTCCTTTTCTTGCACTTTGGCCCCACCTGACTCTTAGGGGGTTGCAGTGTGAAGGCCGTTTATTGCCCTCCTTCCCCCAACAGAATTTGCTTCCTAGGAATGCCCTCAGACAGGTCTGTTTCCATCGAGGCACAGGGCCTCCTGTTTTTCAGTGGCCTTTCACACTGCTAGACCCTTACTGCCACACAAATGCCTTGTAGGGGGCCATCTTTTCTACATTGAGTCCGGGTACCTTTGACATATTTCATGGCTGTGTGATGCTAGGTTATCCTATGCTATCCTTGGGCTGTGGAGAAATTGTTTTCCATCAGAATTGCCCGTTCTCGTATCTTTGTCCATGTCTCCTGTCTAGTCTGAACATGTTCATTTGCAGGAGTCTTCATATACTTATGCATCTAGTAGTGGTTTCCTGTTTCTCGCACACGTTATGTTTTTGCATGTTTACTTCAGCGTGTAAAGATTATTTTGTTCAGGCTCACATATTATGTCCATGGCCCCACCATATGCAGTAGTCTTCATATGTGGCATCTTGCGGCTTAACTGAATAGCACACACTCATTTTGTGATCGGATTGGCCTCTTTGCTGCAGATGTTTTCCCAATCAAGGTTCACACTCACATATGCGTGCCCCTTTCACATGACACACTGATGTGACGTCCAAAGCATGTGCTTATGGTTACACGTACTATTTATTTCTTAATTTTATTGGCAGTATATTTTGGGAGCCATGTGCTCTTAACCCATTTGGCACTCCAGTGTGTTCGCAAATACTTGGAAATTTCTGATCCAGAGAGGGGCACTTAATAATATGCATTAGAGAGGGTAACAGGGCCTCCCCAAGGAACACTTCTGAATGCCTTACCTTGCTGACCTCTCTGGCCTGTGTTTCCCATACATTCTCCAGTGGCTGTGTATAGTGTATGTCCGTGGAGCTCAGTGTATGCCACAGGGTCTGCCTGGCTGTGCACGTTATCTGTCCCCAACTCTGCCCTGTTGGCATGTATCTGATGACAGCAGTGGCATGTCAATCCCCATTCTGTATTTTTCTCTTGTGCGTACAATGGTATGTGCCAGCTTGATTGTTGTCATTCTGCCTTCACTATGGCCATGTACTGAGTGTGTAGAGTGGGTTACTGTTAGATTTGGTGTGTTCATTGCTTTCTCAGTGACTTTTCATAGTTAATAGTCCTCAAGAAGGTAACTATCTTATTCATGTTCAGAGCCATCATCTCTGTCATTCATTGTGGCTGTGTGGGTATGTATGCAGTCTTATAATCTGTTCAACAAGTGTTTCCAAGTGCCATTCCTGCCTCCTGTCCCGGGCATTGGGGATAAGACAGGGTCCCTATCTGCAAGCTACTTACAGACTAGGGAAGGGAACAAATGCCAGTGAGCAGTTACAAACAATGTGGCGTCAACATCAGTGATTCTTAGACTTACCTGGAAGGCTTGTGAAAATACAGCTTGATGGGCCCAATGCCCAATTTCTGATTCAGATTTGGGTGAGGTCCAAGAAGTTGCATTTCCACACTTTGAGAACCAGTAATCAAGATAAAAGTGTAATGAAAACTCAGGCCTGGAGGGGTTCAGAAAGACCTCCAACGTGTGACACTGAACAGAGTGAGGCAAGTGAAGAAGTGGTAGAAGGGCCTTCCAGCCAAAAGGAATAGCATGTTCATGGCACGGAAGCAGGAAAGATCATGGTGTGTCGGAGGAACTGAAGTAAATCAGTTTGGAGTTAAAAGGCATTTGTGGGCATGTGGCCGAAGATCGAAACAGAAGTCAGCTTGTAGACAGACCTTTAGGCAAGACAGGGAAATTCCCAGATTTACGTTACAGAACAATCTCTGGTTGCCATATGGAAGCCGGATTGGAGGGGAAGAGTTAAGAGCCTGTGGCTAATGGTCTGGGGAGAAAAGCTGGTCGAACTTGAGGTACAGTGGCATGTTAGAGCTGTCAGTCTCCTGCTTCCTCTGTTGCCTACTACCTTCACTCTTAGCAATGGGCTTACCCTTTGAGCACACCCTGTCCTGTCATTGCAAGGGAGTGTCCCTGGCCTTGACAGGAGTGACCAGTTGCCTGAACACCATTTTTTTGTGAATTGTGGCCCTGCCCCTAGCCTGGGGCAGCCAAGTAGAGGAAGGAGGAAGAGCCTAGAAGGCAGGTTCTGGGGGCTGTGCCTCTTCCTCCTGAACTCTTTCCCAGGGCAGGTGGTATGATACCATTTTACTCTCTCGCTCTCTCTGCCCCCTTGTCACTTGGTGAGGCTATACCCTCTGTATCTGCCTGACCAAACTGCCTCCAGTGTTGCTGGAAGGGAGGGGAGGAGTGGTGGGATTTATCTGCTTGTCTGTGGAGGCAGTATTGATGGACGTGATTACTTCTGGTATGTCCATGGCTTTATCTGGGAATGCGGGAGGCAGCCTGGCTGGAGAGGGACTTTTGTAGATATGCATTTACAGTCCTTCATCTGTTGGAGTATTACTGTAAATTTGTGTGTGGTGTGAAGGGGTCTGTCTTTGTATGACTGAGTGTCTGTTTGCATTAGTGACAGGGCTTTTATTCATGCCAGTCAGCCCTTAGAAATGTCTGGGTTTTTCATCACTTTCAAATATGTGCTGTGTGCTATATGTATACCTGTGTGTATACATATAGGCGGCAGTGTGACTGAGTGGTTAGGGGCACAACTGCTTAGGTTTAAGCTAGGAAGTGCCTCTTAGAAGCCATGTCATCGCAGATAAGTTATCTAACCTCTCTGGGCCTGTTTCCTATAAAATGTAAATTTTGTGGTTTAACATACTATCAATCAAGCCACATATGTAATTTTTCACTTTCTGGTAGCTACGTTGAAAAAGATCAAAAGTAATAGGGCAAAATTAATTTTAATATACTCTGTTGAAACTAGTATGTCCAAAGGGTTGTCATTTCAAAATGCCATCAATATAAAAGATTATTGGGATGTTTTACATTCTATTTTTCATTCAAAGTCTTTGAGAGCTGATGTGTATTTCACACTTCCAGCACACCTCAATTCATACTGGGCCACATTTCAAGTACCTAGTAGCGCATGTGGCTGCTGGCTATTGTATCAGACAGGTGTAGAGCATTCTAGACCCTTATAGCTACTAGTTAGCTCTCGTTTTTATTGTCCTTTTATTATCATGTACCTGACTTGTGCGTGTGTATGTCTCCTGTCTCTTGTCTATCTGGAGCCTTCAGAGGGAGGCAGGGGAAACCAGTCCCAAGCTCCTATCCCCACTGCCCCAATCCCAGAGAGGCTTCCTGGATGGGTTTCACTGGGAACCCTGGCGCCATCCTGTGTCTACTGCCTCCTGCACCTTGCCCACCTCATACCCTCCAGAAGTCAGGCCACTGTCCCCCTCTCCCCCTGCAGGTGACCAGAATGGAGCTGTGGCCATGGACATGGACAGTCCTGCTGCTGCTCTTCCTGCTGCCCGTCCTGTGGTTCTGCAGCCCCAGTGCCAAGTACTTCTTCAAAATGGCCTTCTACAATGGCTGGATCCTCTTCCTGGCAGTGCTCGCCATCCCCGTGTGTGCCGTGCGAGGACGCAACGTCGAGAACATGAAGTGAGGGCCAAGGAGCACTGGGCGATGCGGGGACCGTGGGTCAGAGGAGCAGTGGATGGGCAGGGCATAGCTTGTAGGAGAGATGAGAGCACGGGGACAAGGAAGGAGGGAAGACTGCAGAGATGCCCAGATATGGTCGGGTGGGGGGCTGAGGCAGGCCCCTCTAAAACCCATGTCATCACCCCACAGGATCCTGCGTCTCATGCTGCTCCACATCAAATACCTGTACGGCATCCGAGTAGAGGTGCGAGGGGCCCACCACTTCCCTCCCTCACAGCCCTACGTCGTCGTCTCCAACCATCAGAGCTCCCTCGACCTGCTTGGTGAGATCCCTTGTAGGACACACCTGCCCCAGCCATGCCGTTCCTCCTGGAACCTTCCTCAGAACCTCCTCCCCTGGAGGTCCTCAACTCCCCCTCATCTGGGACATTGCCTTCTTTCCCTGGGAAAGAGCGGCCCTCATAAGCAGGGTGGTAGACCTTTAGTCACCCTTCCCTCCACTCTGGTTCCCACCCCTGCCCTCTGTATACTCTTTCTTTATATTTAGGCCCTCATAATGCAGGCAGTGACCTAGTTGAGGCAGGCTGTCTTTTGTGACACTGTGCCCCCACCCTGGTCCTCACCCTGTTCCCATCTGGGCCCCAGGGATGATGGAGGTACTGCCAGGCCGCTGTGTGCCCATTGCCAAGCGTGAACTACTGTGGGCTGGCTCTGCTGGGCTGGCCTGCTGGCTGGCTGGAGTCATCTTCATTGACCGGAAGCGCACTGGGGATGCCATCAGTGTCATGTCTGAGGTCGCCCAGACCCTGATCACCCAGGACGTGAGTCACGCTGGGGATGTGGGGGTTTGGGGGTTTATGGGAATAGAACAGTTGTAAATAAACTGATAGACAGGGCCAAAGGGCCTCAGAAGTCCCCATTATAGCATCACAACCATCGTGCACCCCCTCCATATGTGTGTCTTCCTTGACCCTTTCTTCCCCAGGTGCGGGTTTGGGTTTTTCCTGAGGGCACAAGAAACCACAATGGCTCCATGCTGCCCTTCAAGCGTGGCGCCTTCCACCTTGCAGTGCAGGCCCAGGTGATTACTACCTCCCCTTCTGCTGCTGAGCCCCCCTGCCCTCACCGTCCCTTCTTCTCTGGAAGACACTTGTCATGGGGGCCTCACAAGACACCTGTGGGCTGATTGCTTTTCCCTTCCCCCAGGTCCCCATTGTCCCCATAGTCATGTCCTCCTATCAAGACTTCTACTGCAAGAAGGAGCGCCGCTTCACTTCAGGTAAGGGCTCTGATTTGGGGGTGGAGGTGGCCAGAAAGGCCATGGGAGAGGCTAGAGGGATGTTCCCATAAGACAGAATCAGTCAGTGTCAGCACTGTGAGATGTCACAGGATCATCTAATGTGGCCCCACACCAGCCAATAAGTATTTATTAAGCACCCGCCATACCCTGCTAGAGAGGTAAGCGTTGGTCCCTCCCAGACAGGTCATTGCTATCTTAACAGGAAAGGTGAGGCCTGTGTGTGCAAGGCTATCACACTCGGCATAAGCACTAACCCTAGACAGTGGGGGCTGGAAGGGGGCTGTGTCTGGACTGGGGTTTGAGGAAGGCTTTGGGCAAAAGGGCCTCAAAGAACAGGTGGCAGCTGGCAGGCAGAGGGGCAGTTGTCTCGGGTCAGGGAAAGAGAACTGAAAGGTTGAGGAGGGGGCGTAGCAGAGCTCAAAAACTGGGCCTGACCTGTGGGCAAAGGCCTGGGTGGACAGACCCTGATGGTGCTCCTGCCCCCACAAGGCCGATGTCAGGTTCGCGTGCTGCCCCCAGTGCCCACAGAAGGGCTGACATCAGATGACGTCCCAGCTCTGGCCGAGAGAGTCCGGCACTCCATGCTCACCATTTTCCGGGAAATCTCCACTGATGGCAGGGGTGGTGGTGACTGCCTGAAGAAGCCTGGAGGAGTAGGGGAGGCCCAGCTCTGAGCTCCCCTCCCATCCCCCGCACCTTCTTCCACACACCTGCAAGCCCAGTGGGTCCTGAGACAGGCCCGTGCCCTCTTCCTTGGTTCCCCTCGCCCCACTAGATCTCCTTCCTGCCCCTTCCCAGCATCCCACATGGACTCTTGCCTCCACTCTGACCCTCACCCACCTCATGTGCCATCATGTCTATGGGACAGTTGCCTCCCCCTCATCTCCAGTGGCTCAGCCTACACAAGGGTGGGAGCACTCCATCCTGTCCTCAGTGGACCTTCCTTTGTGGTCTTGTCTCCCTCCACCCCTCATTGGCCAGTGAACTCATCCATTCTGTGGCATTTCCCCACCCCCACCCCTAGGTCCATGGATTCAATGGACTCATCCATTTGTGGGGTTTGTGGGGAGAAGGACTTGTGCTGTGGCTGGAAGCTGATGCCTAGAACACTCCTCCCGGGCTCTTCCCAACACTGTCACCCTCCCATGGGGCCTCCTGCCCTTGGAGGCTGGACTCTTCTCACTCAGAGGTCTCATCCCTGCCCGTGCCCAGGACTGAGCATATTCCTGGGTGCCGGTTTGGTCATCACATTTCTGCTCCCCCCATCCCTGGGGTACAGTTCTTCTGTGACCCTGCCCCTGCCCATCCCCCTGCAGCCCTGCTGTACCACTCTACCTGGACACAGGGGGAAGAGGCAGGCGTTAGGTGCTGCATTTACTGCTCCCCGGGGAGTTGGGGGAAGGAACTGAACCCTGGCTGGAGGGGATAGGAGGGCTTTTAATTTATTTCTCTTGGTTTTGAGGCTTCTCCCTTCTGAGCCAGATTTCATTTCCTCCCTGTGGCATTAGGCACTCCCTGCCCCCCATCCCAGAACCTGTGCCCACAACAGGGAGGTGGGCCGGGAGCAAAAGGAGAGGGTGGGGCTCAGTTTTGTGTGGTTGGTTTTTATTAATTATCTGGATAATAGCAAGGAACCGAGAATAAAGATTGAAAGATCTGGACACTTGCTGGCTGTGTGTGTTAAGTTGAAGAAGTAGTTCCTGTTCCCAGGCAATCTGCCCCCGCTGGAAGACTCGGGAGCAGGCCAAGACACCTGCCTTCCCCCGTTCTTGAGCTCCCTGAAGCTTCCATGCTTGATGCTCCTTAGTGGCAGATTAACCTTATCTGCAGCTGCCCAGTTGGCAAGTCCCAAAGGATGAGTGGGTCCGGTTTCTATATAATTTAGGGGGCAGGGACTCTGCAGGTGGTCCTCATCTTCGCCTGTTGAGGCCTGGGCCCAGGCTATTGTCTTCACAGGAGCCTGGTTAATGACAATAAGACAGGCCAATGTTGGCTGTGGACTGCCCCCAGCCTGGAATGGGTGTGAGTACTGGGGAGACTGACACCTAACAATAAAAGAAGCGACCAAGTTGGGGACAGTACCAGAAGAAGGGGTAAAGTGCAGCTATCTGGGGAGAGGTTTGGGGGAAAATACTGAATTGGGAAGAACTGGGAGCTGGGGGGGGGGGGGTGTCCCAGCAGAGAGGGGCTTGAGGACTCACAGGCTCCTAGCCTTTCCTCCAGCAGCAGCACCTGGTCGCTGAGAGACTCTATCCTGTCACCCTGGACCCACAGCTCTGCCACCTGTTCGCGCTGCAGCTCTTCGGGTGGCACGGGCAGCACTGCTCGGACCCAGGCCCCGGCCTGGCCAGCCCACTACCAAGAAAGACATGCCTCAGGGTGTTGAGGATGGCAGGGCGTGCCCTGCCCAGTGGACGTGGCCTCAGGAGGCCGTGCTCACCTGCTCCAACTGCTCCAGGCGCCCTCGCAGCTCCCGTATCTCTCGCCTCAGGGCGCGCTCACCCTGTTCCGCTTCCCGAACTGGGACAAAGAAGAGCCTGACCACTGCCCGGGCCCGTCGCCAGCCCGGCCCTCCCCACAGCCCACACTCCCTCT
The DNA here is from genome assembly GCA_004027555.1 of Craseonycteris thonglongyai. Lineage (NCBI taxonomy): Eukaryota > Metazoa > Chordata > Mammalia > Chiroptera > Craseonycteridae > Craseonycteris > Craseonycteris thonglongyai. The sequence continues at coordinate 13,492 of PVKE010004564.1, read as the reverse complement.
GCTCACCCGCCACGCTGAGGATGCTGGCACTGGTGGTGGGCTGTGGGGACCCCTCTGCGCAGGTGCGCCAGTCCAGGCCCAGCACCAGGCCGTGGGGACAGCCACAGGTGAAGCTGCCTGCCGTGTTGAGGCAACGGTGTGAGCAGAGGGTGACGCCAGTCCTACATTCATCCACGTCTAGTAACGATAGAGGCGAGGCTGAGGGGGTGGGGCGGGGACGAGTGCCTGGTGGGCAGAGAGGGCCCGGCCACCACTTGGGGAAGGCGAGCCGACTCACCCACGTGACAGTGCTTCCCACCCCAGCCAGGGGCGCACTCGCACTGGTCCGGGCGAACGCAGACGCCTCCGTTCAGGCAGGGCTTGGCGCAGATGGCTGCGGGTGCAGAAAGGGCTGTTGGGAACTGAGCTGCCGCCAGCTTCCCAGACCAGCGAGGCGCGGGAAAAGCCAGCCTCACCTTCATCACAGGTGAGTGCCCCCGGATGCCGCTTCTTCCAGCCCTGGCAGCACACAGTGTGGGTCTGTCGCACCTCCCGCCTCACCTCCCGCCACGCTACGCGGTAAGTGGTCCTAGAACACAGCGCCTGGCACTGAGCCCTGGTATATGGATCCTGGTGTGAGTTCTTGGGGTTCTTGAAAGACACCAAAACCCAGGCTCCCCATCCCTCACCTGTAGGTGCTGCAGACTCGCCTTCCAGGGCACAGGGTCAGGTAGGGCTTATACACCGCTTGGCTGTAGGACTCGTTGTAATGGAGCGGGACAACCAGCGTCTGCTTGGAGCAGACCCCCTGGCTGCACCCATGTGGGAGAAGGTGGGAGACATTGAGTGGGCTAGGCCCTGGGGTGCCTCTAGGATTACTGAGGCCCCGCCCTCCCCCCTCCCCCCTCCCCCCCCAGGTAACTGCTTCAACCCCTAAGCCCCACCCCAGCAGTCTTCCTGAAGACCTCACCCTGGCCCCGCCCGCTCTGTTGTCACCTGTCTCTGAGGGATCCACCCTTGGACCCTTCACCTGACATCAGTAGGAGGAGGAACCAGAGTCCACCTAAGAGAGTGCACAGTTCAGCCCTGGACCCCATGCTTCCTGACTCCAGACTGCTGGCTGCAGGCAAGAAGAGATTAATGAAGGCCCTTCCCTCCACCCATTAACGGCCCAGCTCCAGCCCCTCCAAGAGCAGTCTGCTGGTGCCCTCTAAGGGTGACAGGACATTCATCTGAAGATGCGTGCTCTAGTCACCAGGATTGTCAATACCTGTGTGTACATTTAACTAACCCTGCCCCTTTCTTTAGCACATCACAGTCCAGCTCATACCCTGACATGTTCCCTCCACCTCCCCTCCACACACTGTTAACTCCCGCATGGCCCTCCTCTCTAGCATGCCCTCTCCTACCTTCATCTGCCTACCTTCAAAACCTCGGAGACTCACCACTATACCCCCTCCCTCCTGGCACACTCTAGAAACTCCACACATTCCTACCACCTTCACACACCCACTTCACCACATATGCCCCTCACTCAGACAACACTCCCCCCCAACTCACACTGCGGCTCAGAGTGACCCCCCCCCCCCACTTCCCTACAGACACTCTGTCCCCACCTGCTTCTCTCTGTCTGGGAGACTTCAGGTCAACCAGCCTCAGCAGCAGCAGCTCTGACTGGTGGGCAGGCTGGGCAGCTGCAGGGAAAGGAGGGGCTGGGCCAGGCAGAGTCCTCCCACTCCTGCCCCCTCCCATGGGCCTCCTCCATGGCTCCAGCTTGATCAGCTCAGTGGGGTCCAACTCCCACTACCTTCACCCCCACTCTAGCAAGGAGCCCCCTAGAAGTATTTTCCCAACTTTCTAAGACCCTTTATCTCTGGACAGCCCCCCAAATCAGCAGAGACTGCTAGCTCTGTACCACCACCAGTACCCTTGGCCGTTCAACCCAACACAGACTGGGAGAACTGGAGGACGGGGAGAGAGACCAGGCAGAGAACAAAGTGGGGTCAGGTCATGGGAGAAGAAGCAAGGTCAGCTGACAAGAAGGCCACGTCATCACAGAGGGGCAGGGGGGCAGTCCAGGGCACGAAGGGGAAAAGTGACCCCATTTCTGGAAGACATTTGTTAGGGCCTAGCAGGGCAGAGTTGAGCCAATCACCGCCCCCTCATGTCAGAGTAGACAGGGCCCTATTGTCTCTACCAAAATTCCTTCTCTCAAGGAAGAGGAGGCTCATTGTCCAGTCCCTCACCCAGCTCTGGACTACAAAGGTCAAAAGGGGGCTCCACAAATGCCTACCCCGACCCTTAGCCCACTCGTCTAGTCTGGAGGTGGCAGGAGCATTCCATCTATGAGGCTGGGGCACAGACCACTGCAGCCTGGGCTCAGCCCCCCAATCTTAGGCTGGGACAGGAAGAGAATTGTCCTCAGCAGGAAAGAACCCACAGAGAATCAGGAACCCACACAGAATGGGCATTGAGAGAGCGGAAACACCAAGGGGGTCCCACCCCAGACCAGGCATCCGGGCACCCAAGCGTTGGGCTCTCCATCCCCACCCTCCTTGGGGAGCCAGGTCCCCTTCACCTGGAAATGAGCCAAGCCACACTGAGGAAATGGAACTTTATTTCCATAAATACAGGGTTAACACCCATTCAAGGGTAGCTAAAAGAGGGGCTAGGGCCTCAAAGAAACTAGGCTCCCAGGGGGTACCCCAACACTGAACATAGGGACTGGGGGATCCCCAAACCTGAGATGGGCCTCGCAGGCCACAGATATTCCCCAACACTGACACTTCAAGAATGGAACTGTCCCCATAGGGGAGCCTCAGAACCCCACTCTCATGGGTTGTCCTTCCTGGGGGTTGGGAGGGCTGACAACAGGGGAGTTCAGAGGAAAAGGGAACCTGGAGAGAACAGAAGCTAAAGATGTCCTGAGTGGCCTGGAAGGAGACCCTTGTGATGGGCAGGGGGTGGGTTCTCCTATATAGGCAGAGATGGAGGAACCACAAGTTAAAAACCTGACTTCTCACTTCCCAACCTCGGCCTTGGGAGGATGGAAGAGCATGGAGCAACCCCCAGAAGAAGACATGAGGTGGGGAGACTAGGACCTGTCATTCACAGAGCAGAGGTGGGGGGTCCTAGGAGCCCTGGTTGGTGGCAACAGTGTGGGAGCATTGATGTGGTCACAGGCACAAAAGAGCCTGACACCTGCTTTCCAAAGCCACCACTTGATCTCTGGGCCAGGGAGTTCCTGGGGGGGGTCCCTTGGGGCGTCCTCAGGAGAGCCAAGGTTCAATGCAGGTGTCATAAAGGGTGCGGTTGGAGTGCCAGGCTGTGTGGGCAATCCCAGCCATTGGACACCTCACTATGGCCCCTCGGGCCAATAGAGTCTTCAACCCGAAAGAATCCCGCAGATAAACCTTCGAGGTGGGTGAAGGCATGGAAGAAAGACACAGGGAAAGACAAAGTGAGTTGCTGCTGGTGTTCCAGGGCCCCTCCCCACAAGGTGGAGGTCTATAGACTGAGGAGGTGGGACAGGGCAAGAAGACAAGGGAAGAAATCTCCAGGACTCACCAGTTGTTCCTCCATCTCCAAGACTGTCTCATTTGCATCATAGAAACCAAAGAAGCTACAAAGAGATGGGGAGGTGGGGGTTATCAGGAGAACTGGAGAAAATCGAGGTGGGCCAGGGTCCTTTAGGAACTCAAGGCCTGTTGGGGAGACAGGCAGCAGGGAAGACACAAAATATTTAACTGGACATCATGTACCTCATGAGGTGAAGCACTGAGGGTACAGCATCACTTCTGCTAAATTCCTATCAAAAATGCATAATCTGAATCTAATCAGGAGGAAATAGCTGGCTCATATACTTCAAAAATACCAATGTCACAAAGATTGAGGAAGTACTTCAAACTGAGAGACTAAGAAATATGACAACTAAATGCAACACAGGGTCCTGGGTTGGATTTCCATTGACAATTGGAAAAATTTGAATAAGGTCAATAGAGTACCATATCAGTGTTAATTTCCTGATTTTGATAATTATGGGTATGTAAAAAAATATGTCCTATATAGAGGTAATATATACTAACATATTAAAATTTTAGGGGTAAGGAGACAATATGTCTATAATGTACTCTCAAATGGTCCATATATATGTGTGTGTGTATATCCGTATACAGAAGACTCCAGTAACCGAAACTCAAGCAGATGGCACTATCTCAAGCAACTGGCAAAATGTTTTTGCCACTTGAGAGTGCCAGTTACTCGAGTTCTGGTTAATGGAGAGTCTACATACACTTTTTTTTTTTTAAGATTTATTTATTTTTGTTCGTTTATTTATTTATTTGTTTGTTTATTTTTTTACAGAGACAGAGAAAGAACTGAACTGGGGGCACTCCCCAGCTCAGCACATGGTTCTGCACAGGCCGGGGCCGGGATTCGATCCCTGGTCCCTGTCACTGCAAAGTGAGCGCTCAACCCACTGAGCCATCTCGGCCTCCCCATAGTCTACATACATTTATGTGGCATCTACCAATCCCCATGAGTGCCAGTTAACTGAGAGTCTACTGTATAATATATTTTGAGAGAGAGGATGCTAATGTAAACATGGTACAATGTTAACATTTGATAGATCTAGGTAGAGTATACAAGATCACTTTGTATTAAGAAGTTTGGTAACTTTTTTTAAGATTTATATTTGTTTGACAGAGAGACAGAGAGAGGGGAAGGGCCCAGAGCAGTCTTCACAGCCACACATCACCAATTTTTGACATAGTTTCATTCCACATAGGTGGATGTGGGGTTGCACAGTGTGAAAACTGGGTGGGAACCAGACCAGGGGCCTCTTGCATGGGAAGCATGCCTCAGGAAGCACGCCAGGGACTGGAACTGAACTGGGGGCCTCCCACAAGGGACGCATGCCCCAGTTCAGCATATGGGTCCACACGGGCTGAGGTCAGGGCTGGAACCAGGACTGGTACTCAATCCCCAAGCCCAGCAGCTACAAAGCGAGCGCCTAACCCAGTGAGCCATCCCAGCATCCCCAGTAACTTCTGAAGTATTAAATTATTTCAAAATAAAAAGATCTTGGGATGCTGGGATAGTTTCAACAGGCTGAGCACTTGCCTTGCAACCATGAGGTCCAGTGATAAAATCCTGGCCCTGGCCCATGCAAATCCACATGCTGAACTGTAGCATGTAACTGGTAACCACCAGGATGGCAGTGAAGGTTCTCACCTCCCATGAAGGAGGCCCCAGTTCGGTTCCATCCATGTGGTCCCACATTCACCTGTGTGGAATGAAACTAAATCAAAAAAACTAATGATGTACAACTATGGAGACTGCTCTGGGTCCTCCCCACTTCTCTCTGTCTCTCCCACCTTCTATCAAACAATAAAAAGTAAATCTTTTTAAAAAAATCTTAACCCTTTCCAGTCCAATGTCGGACCTCATCCGACACTGTACTTTTCCTCTTCCGCTCTGATGTCGGATGACATCTGATATTGTAAAAAAGAAGATAAATCACCATTTATGTTTTTCTCCTTTCAAACTATAGTATAGTAATAGAAATCCACCAACCTCTTTCCCGGCCAAAATAAATTGGAGTTTGGGGGTGGGGGGAATGCGGGTTGCATAAAAATTGGATTGGAAAGGGTTATGTTTTTTTAATTAATATTTAACTGGCATGGGCACTGAGTGGGCACTGGCCATGAATAACTGGACAGATGCTAATGTGTTGAGTCCAATGGGCTACAGAACCAAAGGTGAGAAGCCACTGCACTAGTTTAGATCATCAACAAAGGCTTCTCAGCGATGAGCACATGTACTAGGGAAGGCTGTCCGGGCAAACAGAATAGCATAAACAAAGGCACAGGTGAGGTGCGGCTATGTACATGGGGGAGCTGGGTTGCAGGCCTGGGAGCTATGTCCGATGTATTTCACGAGGTGTAAGAGCAACAGGGACACATAGACCTGGATTTGAACTCCACCCCTGCTGTACTCTCCCTGTTGTGTGCAGTTGAGCATGTCCCTTGTCCTTTGACCTATATAAGGAATACCTCCTTTGTAGAGAGGAAGTGAAACACTGTGGTTAGGTTAGATAGCATGAGTTGACCACTTACTGTCTCTATGAATGTAGACAAATTGTTTCACCTTTTTGCACCTAAATTTCCAAATATGTTAAATGAGGATAATAGTAATCACCCATAGGGTTGTGAGAATTAAGTGAGCTTTATTTGGTAAGTATTTAGAATAGTGTCTTGGGACATACAAGGTGCCATAACTGTGAGCTATTACTGTCTCCGCAGGGTTATTGTAGCTCCAAAACGAAACAGAAATAAATCCCATCTCTTACTCTTATAAGGCATGTTGCTCCTTCACTCAAAACCCTCCAATGCCTTCCCATTTCACTCAGAATAAAACGTCAAGGGTTGTGATTGCCAAAGGCTGGGGGTGAGGCACGGATGAGGAGTTAGTGTTTAATGGGTATGGAGCTTCAGTTTGGGATGAAAACAAAAGTTCTGGAGATTGATGGTGGTGATGGTTACAAAATAATATGAATGTACTTAATGCCACAGAACTGTACATTTTAAAATGGTAAATTTTATGTTGTGTGTATTTTAGGGGAAAAAAATCAAGGACCTTACTTTGACATAACTAAGTCCCTGCCACCTCTTTCAACCTCTCCCGCCCTCTCCCCAGCTCCCTGCACTCTGGCCACACTGGCCTCCTTATTCCTCACACCTGCCCCAGAGCCCTTGCAGGTGTTACTCCTTCTCCCTGGGTCATGTCCCAAATTGTTGCACAACTCCTCCCGTCATTTCCTTCAGTCTCTGGTCAAGTGGCAACTCTTCCAGAACTTCTCTGGCCACTATCTAAAATAGGCTCCAGCCGTCCTCTAATCCCTTCCCCTGCCCTACTTTATGACCACCTGACATACGTATTTACATTGATTGTCTCCACCACTTGAATGTAAGCTACATAACCTCAGTAACTCCTGTTTTATTTACACCACGATCCCAGGGCCCAGAACAATGCCATGGCACACAATGCTCAGTGAGCATCTGAGTGACTAAAGTAGATCAGGTGACCCTTCGGGTCACTCCTGATGATCTGCAACATGCACATGTGCCATGGAACCATGGATCTTCCTGAGGACTTGGATGAAAAGGATGAGTTCAGAAGCCATTACAGCAGTCCCAGGAAGTAAAAAAAGAGATAGGGAGTGTGATAAAATGGCATGGAACTGTCTACACATATTGTACCAATGCCCGTTTCCTGGTTTTGATATTATGCTGTAGTACACAGGATGCAACCATTGGGGAAACTGGATGAATGATACACAGGACCTCTCTAAATCATCGTTGCAATTTCCCTGGAATCCACAATTATTTCTAAGTATGTAATAGGTTTTTACGAAACAGGCATGATAGGGATGGAAAGGAAATTAGAGTCAACAGGACTTAGTGGCTGGCTTAGTAGGGACTTGTATCTACAAGGGGTTGGGGGATGATTCCCAGGTTTTAGTCTCGGGAGACAGGATACATGGAGGGTGGGAAGCACTAATGGAATAGTGGGACCAGTTTAGGCATGAGATGAAGACCGGTGGGGGTTAGGGGCTGTATCCTTAGCTAATCTTCAGGCCATACAGTCCCTTATTACCTGGACTGCCAGGGGGTAATAACACCATCATCAGGGCCCCCAATCAGCACAAGGCGGCCCACACGAAGTAAGTTCTTCCGCCATGCTGCAGGTTGGGAAGAAGAGAGCCTGAGTCAGTCACAGGAGTCAGGCCAAGTTGGAGAGGGGAACACGGGCGGTCAGAAAAGCAGAAAATGGGACACAAGGAAGAACCCGGGTTCTCACCTGTGGCGTTGGGATGGTCTCTTTCCCCATTGATCAGGGCCAGAAAGCTGCTGGCATTGAGGTACAAGTCATCATGATGGGGGTCTGGGTACAAAGAGCATTTAGAAAGATAGTCAGAGAAGCAGAGAGAAGGAGGCAAGACTGGAGACTGGAAGACCAATCAAGAGGCTACAGTAACAGACAGGTGACTAGTGATATAGGGTAGAAACAATAATAATTGTAAACATGATAGTGAGTACCTTTATCTAGCACCTACTATGAGCCAGGTAATGTTCATAGTACCTTACAGTCATTCATTTATGACTGTAAGGTTCTGTTTATTATTTTACTGATGAGGAAAACTGAGTCACAGGAAAGTTAAGTAATAGCCACAGTCACCCAGGAGGGTCAGGCTTCAAACCCAAGTAGTCTGGACCCAGCATCCATTGTCTTAAAAACTACACGAGGCCTGTGCGTACTATGACCCACGAGTAGGGTGACCAGACATACATTTTAAATGGAACAGAAAACAATGGTACTGTCCAATTTCAAATGGTACATCTGGGCAGCCTAGTCTCACTGGGTTAAATTCAAGGTGTCAGTAGGCTGACCAGACACACTGTTTGAAACGGAACAGTACCGTTGTTTTGTGTTCTGTTTAAAACAGGACATCTGGTCAGCTTACCCATGGGCCAAATCCAGTCCTCACTGCTTATTTCTGTAAAGTTTTACTGGAACACAGACATGCTCATTCATTTACATATGGTGTATGGCTGCTTTCACACTACTGTGACAGAACTGTGTAGTTGTGACAGAGACTATGTGGCCTAAAAATATTTACTAAAACTAAAAATATTTACTACCTGGCCCTTTAAAGAAAAAATGTGCCAAACCCTGCACCAGACTGTAGTTTCTGAGACAATAGGTAGTACTCATAAAGCATTTTGAACAGTGCCTGTTCACACAGTAAGTGCTCAATAAATATGTTATTATTGTTGCTGTTAATTACGGTAGAGTGGGGGGCAGCACGCCCTACCCTCCAGAGTACCCTCTCCACGGAGGCCCAGTTTACATCCCCTACTCACCATGCCAGTAGTTGCATATGGAGAATTCCTGGCCCCAGGGGCTATAGCAGATCCGGTAAAGGTTAGACCTCATGGAGGTAGGGAACAGCCACTTCAAGTAGTCTGTGTCTGACAAGAGAACAGCAGTGCCAAGTGGCCCCAAACCTCTGTGTCCCTCAAAACCCAGGGCCTCTATGGAGCCCCGAGTGCCCACTTACCTCCATACTGTCCCATCTGTGGAGAGGAGAGCGAGATGAAAGAATCCACGTTGTGCTCATCCATCACAGAGAGTAGTGCCCGGCACACCAGGCCCCCTGTAGGCGAACACCACAATGTACACAGAGACTGAGGCCCCGCAGGGGAGCCGGGATGGCTCAGCCAGTTAAGCGCTCACTTTGCAGCCTCAACTTTGCAGCCCCAGGGACCAAGGATCGAATCCCAGCCCCAGCCCCGGCCCATGCGAACCCCTATGCTGAACTGGGGTGCACTTCCCATGGGGGAGGCCCCCAGTTCAGTTCTCACACACACACCCATTTGGCCCCTGGCTTGAGGGGGTGTGCCTCCCATGTGGGAGGCCCCCAGCCCAGTCCCCGCATGGCCCATCCACCTGTGTGGAATGAAACCATGTTGAAAACAGATGACGTACAACTACGGAGACTGCTCTGGGCCCTCCCCATTCTCTCTGTCTCTGTCTCTCTGTCAAAAATAAATCTTTAAAAAAAAAGACTGAGGCCCAGAAAGAGCAGGCATACTCTGTGGCACAAGGTCCCACATCATGTGACAGAGCCAGAATTAGAATCTGGGTCTTCTGACTCTAACTCTAGGGTGCTTTTTACTGTCCCACTATCCCTTAGTTCCAAGAACCATGAGTAATGGGGAAGGAAGTGGGCAGGAGTGCAGGGAGCCTCCCTCCCATTCAGGACACACATAGAGGTGCTGAGAGAAACCAGGAAAGGAGGGCTCAGGCACCAAGGCCCTTGATGGAGCAACCTGTTCAGAAAAGGTGACACAGGAAGTGTCCCTAAGGTAAGGATCAAGTTTCAGATAGTGCTTAGGAGTTTGGGGAGGAGCACCTACCCTGTGAGTAGCAGATGAGATGCACCCCTTGAGGGGCCTTTGCCATAATGGGGGTCACAGCCTCTCGGAACCCTTGCACCTGTTCCCACAGTGGCCGCAAACTCTCTCTCCCATCGAAGAGATCGAGCACTGTCACCACAGTCCCGGGGTGTGTCTGTGGGAAGGGGTCAAATGCTGCAACCGAGGATGTATTATGAAGCCCCTCCACACCGCCCCCTGCCCAGCGCCCCTACCCAACTCTCCCCCACGCCAGCGCCAGCTCGCGAGGAACTGGGCAGGCCCAGAAGGGCAGCTTGCAGTTCCGCATTCTCCCTCCCCGGCCACTGTAGACGCCGCCAATGCCCCACAACCAGGTGTTCCCTACCAGACCTCGTTGACGAATTCCAGCAGGTGGCGGAAGCTGTACGAGCTGTCAAAGAGCCCGTGCACCACGATGACCGGCTTGTAGGAAGCGCGGTGGGGCGCGGGGGCTGCAGGCAGCAGCAGCAGCGGTAGCAAGGGCAACAGGAGCAGGACCCCCGCCCGGGGGAGCCGCAGCCCCGGGAGCCCCAGCATGCTCTCGCCTGAGCAGGGGCGATGAGGGTCTGTGAGAGAAATGACAATGTCCCCTCCCCTCGAAACGGACAACAGGCGATCAAGCTTCCCCCGCCTGTGCCCACAGCAGGTCCTTGTCACAAACTAGTCAACTTTTAACTTACTCCAGTCAACTCCCCACATACACACCCTGCCAAGAAGAGGACCCAACGCGCACCCCAAGACAGCCAGGACTGGGTCCCTAGGCCCAGGATCTTAAAGCATGATCCCAGCCATGAACGACACGGGCTTTTGCTAGAAAGAAACCTGAGCCGCAGCGCAGGTCCCCCGGAGAGTGCGCACTCCCACCTGGCCTCCCGGAGAGCCTCGCTCCGCCTGCTGTTTACTTCACCCTTTGGAACCCCGGGAGAGGGGGAGGGGGAGGGGATGAGGACAGAGTGCGCAGGGGGATGACGGGTTGGAGAGGGGTGGCTGCTCGGGGTCGAGCTCAGCCGTCACGTCCGGGGCTTTCCCTGGCAACCGTGCCAGCGTTCCCCGCAACGCAGGCTGGGGACCGGAGGGGCTCTGGAACTTTCCATTGCGCCCTAGGAGCGGGGGAGGAAATAGGCGGCCGCCTGGCGGAGTGATCCATTTAGAACCGAGAGGAGAGTCGGAAGCAGCAAAGAGGTCCTGGGAGGAGAGAAAGCTTCTCCAGGCCCTGCTGCATCAGCGACGCAGGGGTCCGATTCCCCGCCTGGATTTGCCCTATTCTGGAGTCCGGCTCCGCAGCGGAACTCGGCGTTCCGTTCCCATGGGGGCGCTGGGGGAATGGGGGAAAGCCGTCTTCTGCACTTCGTCGTCCGCCTTTTGAGGGCTGCAGCCAGTCTAGGCGGACCCCACCCCACCCCACCCCTGCCAGCCCGCCCCAGGTCAGCTTCTTACAACTCTTCATTCTGAAGTGCGTGTAGTTCCCTTGTCTCCGGAGACGCAGAGAGTCCTCGAGGCACCTCGAGCTAAGAGAGCAGTCTGGCCCAGTTTCTCCTGCCCTGCTCTACTCAGCTACCCAGCGACGATCCACCCCCAAGGGGCGGAGGGCCCCCGAGGCAGCACTGACTCACGCTAGCTCGCTTGGTTTCGACTAGACTTTCAACCACAGCGACCCCCACAATCTGGCCCTCAGCAGGGAGCTCCTGTGGACGGCTCCCTACCCAGACCCTCCCACCCAGACTTCCAAACTCTAGGCATCCTCACCTCTCCACCTATGACCCCTACCCAATACCCATGAGGAACAGAGGGAAGAAATAAAATGGACTCTCTATAGCCAAGCTGCTAAATTACTAAAATCAAGTAGGTTTAGGTATGAAGAAACAATTCTATTCTTACGTTTACTTTTTCTTTTTTTTAAGATTTATTTTATTGATTTTTGACAGACAGAGAGAAGGGGGAGGGCCCAGAGCAGTCTCCGTAGTTGACAGCATTAGTTTTCCATATGGTTTCACTCCACAGGTGGGCACAGGGCTGCACAGGGCAGGAGCTGGGCCAGGAGCCTCCCACATAGGCCCCCGCAAGAACTGAACTGGGGGTCCAGTTCAGCATGTGGGTCCGCATGGGCCGGGGCCGGGATTCGATCCTCGGTCCCCAGGGCTTCAAAGTGAGCCATCCCAGCTTCCCCAACCATTCTATTCTTGTTTTAACTTAAACTTGTGAACTTTCTAGTCCTGCATCGAATGTCTGCATATGCATCAGATCTCCAGTCAACTCTCTGATTATGCCCTGAAGGTCTAAGGAAAGAATGCGCACATATCCAGACCACCTGATATCCACCCTCCAGACCTGACTTCCAGTGTCCAGACCACCCATCACCATGAGGATCACCATCTGGGACGAATCCAGAGGCTGAGAATGCAAAACCGATTCTTCTCAAGATTGTACTTTTTATTATAAGAACTCTCAGCTTTTCCTTCTTCTTCAGAACACTCTGGATATCACCTTTGTGTCACAGCTTTGTAAGCCCTAAGACCCTTGAATAAATCTTTGTCATTTATTTTTAGCAAAGACTCCAGACTCTTTTTTAGTTCACTGGACACCCATGTGTCCCAGGTAGGCCTGTTCCTTAGCATTTAAAGATATTTCCCTTGAAAAGGATTTCCCAGCTTGTCTGAACCCTTCTGTTTGTTCACAGGATCTCTGCCAATCTAAACTCTCTTCCCATAAAACCAATTTTGAGCCCCAAGTTGTGTAGAATGAGGATGAGGTGGTAGGTGGGGTGGGTAGAGAGTTAGGGGCTCACACAAACACCATAGAAACCAGAATGACTGGCATGGAGCCGTTATTTAAATCTCTGCAGCCTGGATTGACCCAGGTGAGGGTCCCTGCACAACTCTGTAGTCTCCGTTTAAACCCAGAGGGGAAAGACAGCCTGGGGGAGAGTGAGTGTGTTGGGTGTGCCTAGGATGTACTAGTCTGAAGATGGGGGGTAATAGTGATTCCCCAGTTGTGTTTTTGCAAAAAGCCCAACTCCCCTTCCATTCACTCTCAAGATATGATTACAACCAGCAAATAAAAAGACTAGAATTACCAATGTGCCGCCAGTCAGCTCAGGAGGTGACCGCTGTGACTTGACTGGGGTGGTGGGTGGCTGAGATTTAAGAAATGGGTCCTGGGGAAGCCGGATGGCTCAGCAGGTTAAGCACCTGCTTTGCAGCCCCAGGGACCGAGGATCGAATCCCAGCCCCAGCCTGAGTGTACCTATATGCTGAAATAGGGTGTGCTTCCCATGAGGGAGGCCCCCAATTCGGTTCTCACCGCCCCCCACCATTGGGCCCCTGGCTCAAGGGGGAATGCCCCCCATGTGGGAGGCCCCCAGCCCAGTTTCCACCCTGTGCAGCCCCTGCCCACATATGTGGAATGAAACCATTTCATAAACTGATGATGTACAACTATGGAGACTGCTCTGGACCCTCCCCCTTCTCTCTTATCTCTCTGTGTCTCTCTCTCTGTCTCTGTCAAAAACAAATACC